>MU034026.1:25354-61910 GCA_011833715.1 Carcinoscorpius rotundicauda | reverse complement strand
ACATACAGATATGTGGTGTTCACCGTCACATCCGTAACACCTCGGTGTTGCTAGACATGCCGCTGAAACGTGTTCACATCGTTGGCAATTATAATATTGTGTAATTTCTACAGCTGGTGTTTTAAGCTGATCAACTTGGAATTTTTGGTACCACAAAATGATACCATTGTTTATCAGTTCCAAGATGTTGTAATGTTGTTCCATGTTGGTTTCTTAGTGACCTTGGAGATAATTCTTCCCACTATAGGGGTATGGTTTGTTTGTTTGTTTTGTTTTGAATTAAGCACAAAGCTACACAATGGGCTATCTGTGCTCTGCCCACCACGGGTATCAAAACCCGGATTTTAGCGTGTAAGTCCACAGACATACCGCTGAGCCACTGGGGGGCTAGGGGTATGGTACATTTAGTTTATGTAATGCTTGCTCAATATCCTGTTATGTTATGGAGTGGTACACCCTACTTTTATGTACAAAAACGGCTCGTTTGGGTTGAGAAAATATTTTACATAAAAGAGCGAACAACGTTTCGACCTTCTTCGGTCATCGTGAACCAGACGATGAGATACTATATCGCTATATATGTTAGATTATATGGTTATATATGTAAAACTGTATGAGATAGTATATTATTATATACATTAGGTTATATTGTTATACATGTAAGACTATATGAGATAGTATATTGTATATGTGAGGTTATATGGTTATATGAGAGAAAGTATATTATTACATATGAAAGGCTATATGGTTATATATGAGCGTCACGTCAGTCGTTTTTTTCACAATTAACAAAATTCTTTCTTTTAAACCTAACCTAAGAACGTAAGGTCATTAAAAGGCATTAATTGTACCACATATACAGGTGGATGGATAAGCCGTTTTTTGATGTGTTATGTTTGTAACTTCAGATCAGATTTGCTTCTCAGTCGACGTTAGTAACATTATACTTGCAGGTCGAAAGTTTTTTTGTTCTACAGAGATTAGTAAAGTTTATTTCATATGTAAGGCAATTTCAAATTCGTGTGCATGCGTAGAAAGAGGAAAGTGTTTTCTATGAATAAATAATTTTTATCACAGAAGTAAACGATAACGAAAGACTAAGGAAAGAAAGATGACCGAAGAAGGTCGAAACGTTGTTCGCTCTTCTATGTAAAATATTTTCTCAACCCAAACGAGCCGTTTTTGCACATAAAATTCTCAACAAGTGGGTTTCTCGACATCACTGATTGGTACACCCTACTGATTACTGTTGCCTTAGGCTGTGGATTAGTTCCTGGTAAATATATATTCATGTTCCCAGGCGAGATTCTTGATATGTATTTTGGTTAAATTATTATTTCGCTCTCCAAAAGTCGAACGAAAAATAACCAGGGGCGGTCAGAAACTATTGTTTCTCTTCACTCCACTCATGGCAAGAGTAAATTAGGCAAGTGATTATGGAGATAATTGAATGAATTTCAGTGGCTTGTTAGTTATTTCTTTATCTGAATGCGATGGTCATGAATGACCACGAGGTTGATAGATTATTAAATTTAGATAGGAGGAGCGTCGAGAAAAGCTGAGAATCGGTTCGGTTGGGCCTGCCGTCGAGAGGACGAAGGAAGGCCCAGCACCACACTCACAGGCTCACAAAGATATGTATGATAACAATATATTTGACGTGGAGAGAGCAGAGAGATGGAAACACAGTGCGTCAACATGATTAGGTCTTGTGACTTTAAGGTATTAGCCTTTAAACACTTAAATTTTAGATTTTTAAAATTTAAAAACTAAATTTAGATAACTAAACTTACATTTAAATACTAGATACCAAATGACGAACCTCTTTTCAGGGCTGGGATCTATAGATCCTATGAAACGGAACTTTTGCAGTGGGGGGAAACGGGAGTACCCCGAGAAAACCCACTTTCACGACCAGGGCGTCAAATATAGGCCCTGGTCGTGCCCGAAAGAAAAGCTGTAGGGAAAGAGATTACACAGATTAGTAACAATTGACATACAGTAACAGTTAAAATTATCAAGAAAATGACAATAATAACAAACACAGAGGTAGCAACTTGGATGCAATTTTGAACTAAATTGGTGACTGGTCAAAAGGGCATGACAGCCAATCTAAGTAGTCGTCTGAGTCGGGTCTTCGGATGTCCGCGAGAGGCGTTCTGAGAAACTTTTCCTTGAGATGGAGTATATTCAGTATAGGCTTGCTGGATGCTCTCGAGATGCGTTTATCTTCAGGATATTGGGTAATATGATTAATCGTGACTGTTTTGGTTTGAGAAACCGCGTCAGCAGTTTGGATGTTGTCAGTCGAAGCAGATGATTCGCAAGTTTTTGATTCTTCATTGATGGTTTGCGTGCCCTGGGATATTTTGCTAACGAAATCGGTTTGGGTACACTTTTCTGATGATTGGCTTTCGGCTAGCGGGGTGGAGGTGGTGCGAAGGCGTCCTTGGGCCATTCTTTAAGTAGTTTATTTACGCCAGCAGTTCCTTGACCTCGTACAATGACACCGCCCTAAGGAAAACGCTTGACCCTAGCTGTTTCAACACCTGGTTTACATCTGCTAATTTTCGCTGCTAGTTGCGGTTGATTATATGTGTCAGGCTCGCCTTCAGTAATAATAGAATATTTGGATGTTTTGTTTTAAGTGGTGTATTTTTTGGTTTGTAGTTTCATTTTGTGATGAATTTCTACTTTTTCTTTTCGACACTACCAGAGTAAACTCTTGGTTTTCATTTGTTTCTTCATCGCTTTGTTCTCGATTTTTTTCTTCATTAGTTTTTGCGTTATCAACATCCAAGGCTTTGTTTAAGTTTGTAACATCATTCGTATTATTTTTAGTGTAGGAAGGAACTATCTCCATCTCTGTATGAGAAGTTTCTTCACCTTCATCTTCGTTTTCAGAATTTTCACTTGAATTACTTAACTATTTTTCTTTCTGGTTTTCGTTTTTCTTTTATATTCTTTTTATTGTTTTCTTTATCACATTCCAAAGATGTTAATTTTGCTTTTGTAATATTACAAAGTGCCAGTAATGGGGAGTTTTTTCTAAATTCTAAATTAATTCTAGTATTTGGCATCGAATACTTCTTTGTTTGTTTTTCAGGCCACTCGTTGTGGATGTTTCTTCGTTTTCCGGAGTCATGGTTGTATTTCACACTGCAGTGGTCGGCATCGCTTTTTCCTTGGCGACTCACACTTTCGTCGACCTAGTTGGATCCATTTCTTTTTTCTTCTCATTCAACTGGTCCTGTTTCTTACAGTATGGGTAATTTTTTTTGTTCAAGTGAATATAGTAATTTATCTTTGCCCAGGTAAGTGAAGGTGGTTGTCGCAGGAAAAGGGTTATAAGTTTTTCCTACACTATTCATATAAACTCAAGAGTTTGCAGAAAACTCTCCTATATCTCAGCTCACACTCGCTAAAAGTTCCCGGCGTTTCACTCAGAAACTTAGTGCCGCAGGTTCGAATCCTGTTCGCACCAAACATACTCGCCCTTTCAGTCGTTGGAGCGTTATAATGTAACGGTCAATATCACAGTCAATCTTATTATCCGTTAGTAAAACAGTAACCCAAGAGTTGGCGGAGCGTAGTGATGACTAGCTGCCTTCCCTCACTGCTAAATTATGAACGGGTAGGTGCAGATAGCCCTTGATTAGCTATGCGCGAAATTCAAAGGCAAAAACAAAACAAGCAGCTGAGATGTTAACTGATAGTTCGGGCCTGGCCTGGCCAAGCGCGTAAGGCGTGCGACTCGTAATCCGAGGGTAGCGGATTCGCGGCCGCGTCGCGCTAAAATGCTCGCCCTCCCAGCCATGGGGGCGTATAATGTGACGGACAATCCCACTATTTGTTGGTAAAAGAGTAGCCCAAGAGTTGGAGGTGGGTGGTGATGACAAGCTGCCTTCCCTCTAGTCTTACACTGCTAAATTAGGGACGGCTAGCACAAATAGCCCTCGAGTTGCTTTGTGCGAAATTCTAAAAACAACAGTTGAAATGTTAACTCTGATAGTTCCAGTAAGACATAACTAAAAACACATCTTTTACTATCAAAAATATTATTTCATAAAACAAGACGAAAATCTAAATAACCAAGGGCACTTCAAAATCTGTTAAGCATAATTTGAGGAAATTAAATTAACGAGACATTGTTTATGTCCTTTATACAAGCTATATTTTCTTACACTATTAATACCAGCGGTAGGGAGTGGGCATATTTTATTCAATTTTATTTTTATTCGGGATTCTTGTAAACCTTCCTTCAACTAAAATTATTGTAGGCAAAATGACACTGAATTAATCAATGATACTTTTGGTACGATCGAGAACATCAATCGATATTAGCTCTCAAATCGATCAAGAGGTGATGAAGATACGAGTTAGAAGTTCGTACTTAAAATATTAATAAAATAATAATAATCTTTATTCGAGATTTTATACACATTTAGACCATGTTTTTCGTTTAGTTGTGACATCATTGACTGGAAACATATTGACCTTATTTTTAATCTATCCACATTCACTTGTTAAAACGAGCTGTGCAGAAATCTGTACAAACTGGTGATAATACACGTACTTAGGAGGCTCAGCATGGCCACGTGGATTGAAGCGTTCGTCTCGTAATCTGAGGGTCGCGGGTTAGAATTCTGGTCGCACGAAACATGCTCATCCTCTCTGCCGTGGGGACGCTATAATGTGCAGTGTCAACCCCATTCTTCGTTGGTAAAAGAGTCGCCCAAAAGTTGGCGGTGGGTGGTGATGACCAGCTGCCATCACTCCAGTTTTACACTGCAAAATTAGGGACAGCTAGCGCAGATAGCCCTCATGTAGCTTTGCGCGAAATTAAAAAAAAACAAACAAACTTGCTTTGAACCTGAACTGAAGAATATGTTATGAAAATACAGCCGAAATAAATAACAGCCCCCCAGTGGCTCAGCGGTATGTCTGCGGACTTACACGCTAAAATCCGGGTTTCGATACCCGTGGTGGGCAGAGCACAGATAGCCCATTGTGCAGCTTTGTGCTTAATTCAAAATAACAATAACAATAAATAACAGGTGCTTACATGCGGTTTTGGCAAAATGCCAGGAATTCAAACGATACGCAGGCCTGGCATGGCCGAGCGCGTTAAGGCGTGCGGTCGTAATCCGAGGGTCGCGCTAAACATGCTCGCTCTCCCAGCCGTGGGGGGTATAATGTGACGGTCAATCCCACTATTCGTTGGTAAAAGAGTAGTCCAAGAGTTGGCGGTGGGTGGTGATGACTAGCTGCCTTCCCTCTAGTCTTACACTGCTAAATTAGAGACGGCTAGCACAGATAGCCCTCGAGTAGCTTTGTGCGAAATTCCAAAACAAACAAACAAACATCACGGGAAGTTCCAATTTATGTTTATCAGTTTTTCGTTTTATTCATTTTTTCATTGTGATTATTCAACATTATTAGTTTGATATCTTGTTTAGAAACGACCTAAATTTTATGGAAAATCGTCAACATTCTGATAACAAATATAAATCTTATTCTTAATTACCTATATTAGTCACTCAATTAGTTATCAAATTCTGATCCCTATTGGTTGATAAGATCAGAAGCTACAGAATATAACAAACTGCTATACTTTTAACAGTTTTGATGAATCTTATTAAAATCGACAATAAAGTGTAATATTGTTTTCCTTTTTCACAGTAAAACTGTTAAAATGCAGAAAACCTAGAAATGTTACGTAAAGTAAAGCCAGTGATTTCGTTCCTCCATACTGTTTCAAATAACTATTAAAATGGAAAGCACGAAAATAGATCAATGAAAATATTTCATTTTGCGGCTGGAATTGCCAAAAATGGAGAAACCTGTAAACTTAAGTATAGTCTTTCTTAAATGATCTGAAACCATGATTTAATTTGATTAATACAAGTTTCCTATCAAACATTTTCTGGAATATAACGTCATCTAGTTTTTACCCAAACAATATGTTCCTGTCGATTAATGATATTTTAAATAAAAATTATGATAAAATCACATCTAATAATGGTTTCTGACTGTAGATGTAGTAAAGCATCAATTGTGAACTTTATTAGATTGACAACCGCTACTTTCATTTGTTGAAATAAAAATAGGTTGTTGGATGACATAGTATCTAATAAAAAAGCTGTGTTATGAAAGAGAGCTTTTACTGTAATTAATCTTACTTCATATCCCATAAAAGTAGTTGGAGAATTGGTTAATTACCTATCAAAATTCATCTGTTAGTGTCACGTGATAATGTGACCCAATAATATCATTGGATAAGGAGTTTTGAATACTGTTCCTAAGATCTTTTGTAATATTACTTTGACCTCATAACTTAAATTCCATACAAGTTATTTTTCTTTTACAAATAGATTTTTCATAAGATACGCAGACTTCGAAATTAATATTCTTTTTTTTTCTATCACGTAGAAATTGTTTACAAATTGGTAACAAAATAAACTCTTACTTCGTTCAATTTATTATTTCCTTTATCACAACGAATAAGTTTTAGTTTTATGTTTTTGAAGAAAAATATAAACTGATGAAAGAGAATAACATTGATAACAATAGAATATATATCTTTATTCATCTAGAATTTTTTTTGGATTACTCGTCTCTTGTTTCTAAAACTAAATGTTGTCATGAAACCTACCTCTAAACGTTGTAAAATGTTAAGTTAGTAATGAATTGACCGCCTACCTCTAAATGTTGTAAAATGTTAAGTTAGTAATGAACTGACCGCCTACCACTAAATGTTGTAATGTTAAGTTAGTAATGAACTGATGCTTACCTCTAAATGTTGTAATGTTAAGTTAGTAATGAACTAACGCCTACCTCTAAATGTTGTAATGTTAAGTTAGTAATGAACTGACGCCTACCTCTAAATGTTGTAATGTTAAGTTGTTAATGAACTGACTCCTGCCTCTAAATGTTGTAATGTTAAGTTAGTAATGAACTGACGCCTACCTCTAAATGTTGTAATGTTAAGTTGTTAATGAACTGAAAGCCCACCAGGTACATCCATTGCCACAGTCCGGTAGCCCATTGCAGCCAACACTTGTATTGTTCCCAGGTCCAGCCAGGTTTTGGAAGAAAACGCTGCTCCGTTCAGTAGAAGGATGGAGATGTGGAAATTGGAAGTGTCCTTAGGTAAAGCTTCACGGTGGAAAACTTTGACATTCTGATTAGAGTTATGAAAAAATCATGATTACAAAAAATAAAACAATAACGGAATATAAATCACAAACACGTTTCGTTTTTTTCTTTTTCAGAAAATCGTCACAAAACGTCAAATTGATATGATTACCAACCACTGTTTCCTTTTAAATATAACCCATCTATCTATATAAATTACACACTATGTATATATTATATAAGGTGGTTTATAATTTCTAACAACATTTTAGTGGTTCTAACAAATGTGAAACTTGAGGCAAAATGTTAATTCTAAAAACATTTTCAGGTTCATTTTCAAGTAAAGTTGAAGTTTCTAAGCAACAAAATAAATTCATATTTCACAAAATGTATTATACGTACCTATTCACGCAGTAATGAATGATGAGTCTACATAATATATTCATACACAAAATACAATAATCAGTTAGACGATCAGGTTTAATTCAGTTTTCAATTCACACAATAAAATAAATGAATGTTATATTTCAAATTATTTTATTGAAGAGTTTATTGGTTTGAAGTGAAGACCAAAGGTTTGTGACGTTGTGAGTCCGCAGAGGTACCGCTGTGTCACCGAGTCATAAAACAGAACAAAATGTAAAGATCTATAATTTATTTTGACTTGACAATGAGCGTATGTTACCGAGCACAAGCCATAACATCATATCGTATCAGGATCTACATCCACTTACCACAGATATTCCATTTGCGGAAACATCATCTACATTCCATCTTCCAGAAAAATTTCATTTGGGGCAAGGGGCAACAACATCTATATTCCATCTACCAGAAACATTCTGGTAATGTTAAGTTGGTAATGAACTGACACCTACCTATAAATGGTGTAATGTTAAGTTGGTAATGAACTGACACCTACCTATAAATGTTGTAATGTTATGTTGGTAATGAACTGATGCCTACCTCTAAATGTTGTAATGTTAAGTTAGTAATGAACTGACGCCTACCTCTAAATGTTGTAATGTTAAGTTAGTAATGAACTGACACCTACCTTTAAATGTTGTAATGTTAAGTTGGTAATGAACTGACACCTACCTCTAAATGTTGTTATGTTAAGTTAGTAATGAACTGAAAGCCCACCAGGTACATCCATTGCCACAGTCCGGTAGCCCATTGCAGCCAACACTTGTATTGTTCCCAGGTCCAGCCAGGTTTTGGAAGAAAACGCTGCTCCGTTCAGTAGAAGGATGGAGATGTGGAAATTGGAAGTGTCCTTAGGTAAAGCTTCACGGTGGAAAACTTTGACATTCTGATTAGAGTTATGAAAAAATCATGATTACAAAAAATAAAACAATAACGGAATATAAATCACAAACACGTTTCGTTTTTTTCTTTTTCAGAAAATCGTAACAAAACGTCAAATTGATATGATTACCAACCACTGTTTCCTTTTAAATATAACCCATCTATCTATATAAATTACACACTATGTATATATTATATAAGGTGGTTTATAATTTCTAACAACATTTTAGTGGTTCTAACAAATGTGAAACTTGAGGCAAAATGTTAATTCTAAAAACATTTTCAGGTTCATTTTCAAGTAAAGTTGAAATTTCTAAGCAACAAAATAAATTCATATTTCACAAAATGTATTATACGTACCTATTCACGCAGTAATGAATGATGAGTCTACATAATATATTCATACACAAAATACAATAATCAGTTAGACGATCAGGTTTAATTCAGTTTTCAATTCACACAATAAAATAAATGAATGTTATATTTCAAATTATTTTATTGAAGAGTTTATTGGTTTGAAGTGAAGACCAAAGGTTTGTGACGTTGTGAGTCCGCAGAGGTACCGCTGTGTCACCGAGTCATAAAACAGAACAAAATGTAAAGATCTATAATTTATTTTGACTTGACAATGAGCGTATGTTACCGAGCACAAGCTATAACATCATATAGTATCAGGATCTACATTCCACTAACCAGAAATATTTCAGTTGGGGCAACAGCATTTGCATTTCATTTTCCAGAAATATTCTATTTGGGGCAATAGCACTGACGTCCATTTAGCAGAAACATTCCATTAGAAACAACAGGCTATACAACCACTTACTTCAAATATTTCATATGGAACAACATAATCTACATACACTTACTACTTGGTGAATTTGGAATATGAACATAATATAATTCTTCCTAATAATTCAGACATGTTGTAAAGTTATGAATAAATATAGAAGTTGTTGGTTATTCAGGTTTAAGATAAAACCATTATAATATATTGTGTGTGTATTGGTACTCTTGTTTTTAAAACAAGTCCAAATGGTTACCTCTCGACGTGGATTCCTTTACATGACGAGAGAACCTTGTAGGACTTTGAAGGGAAGAAGAGGATTCTATTGGTTGAGAGGCGTCGGATGCACTAAAACACACCACTTTGTCGGTAAAGTCCTGTAGCTGGGTGAACTTGTGATGCTTTCCCCTAAAGTCAGTCATGTGATCCTGCTGGGCAGAGGTAACCTAAGCACTGGTGTTGAACGTTCTCAACGGGTATTATGGACAATATGTCTGATGCTAATGTTTGGGTATAACAGTTACAAAACTATGGCATAGCGACACTGTCCTAGTTGGGTAGTGTAGCGCGTCCTCTTATTGGACTCCATGGATGGTGGGGTCAATGAGTAATGAATCATTCTGCATTCCTTATGGATAATAAAAATAATGAACATCAAACTAAAATAAAATTCATTAGTAAACGATCAATCATAAGGACAAATGGCTCCCCTTTTCATTCAGAAGAAACCAAAGGGGCTGATTAGCTCTTCTGAGTTTGTCCAAAAGCTACAATATGAGGAGACCTCAGTTGAAATATCTTAAATACAGGATAGCACACTCCTCATGAAATCGAACTGTTTACAATTTATTCGAATATATCTTTATTCGAAGATTCCCTGATGAACAAAATTCCATCTTTTGAAATTATTTAAGCTACAGGACTTCAAATTTTTTATTATTTATTTTATTTATTTATGTTTTCTTAATATCATGAAAATATTCAGGTCTATCCATAATATTTTACTCTAATTGTCCTTGCAGTTAACAAAATTTTAGTTGTCCATAAACGTGAGTTAATCCTTCTTCTGTAATTTCTTGGAATACAGCCTATTCAAACAGGAAATACATAAGCTTTTGATAAATAATAATAATAAATTTATTAATTTACTAAAATACAGAATATAATAACGAAAGAGCCAAACACTGAGTTCAAGGACTCGTACTGTAAGGCTCAACAATTCATTACAAAATGGACTTGAAAAATAAAATAAAACACAAGTTAATACAAAACAAAATAAAATAAATCAAGAACACAAAAAATACAAAATCAGAAGAAAAAAACAAAAATATTTACAAAAAATAATCTAACGAACAATCAAATCAGAAACAACAAAATTGTTAGGCTGCTCAGAAGTAAATAGCCAATTTTTCAACAATAACTTCTGCTTGGCATAACAAGATTCCTTAAACAAATCAGTGGGAAGGTAATTTAAAAAATATGCAGCTATTACCAAAAATTGATGAAACATAAAAGTGTATTTAGTTGTAGGAATGCGAAACTTAACATGACAGAAACTTCTTGTATTATAATCAAAATTAACAATTGGAAAATCACGTATATATTTCAAACCATAACAACCAAGTTTAAATAAATACAACTTGTGCAAAGTAAAAATATTTAAATTAGAAAAATTAATTTCATTAATAAAAAGCATATGCAAAAATCGATTATGAAAAATTTGTAAATGGTTAATGTAAGACTTATAAGCTCCACCCCAAAAAATCAAACCATATTGTAAAACAGAGTGATAAAGGCCAATATATATAGTTTTCAAAATCTTAAAGGTTGCAGCATGATACCAATATATCTCAATTTCCGAGTTACCGTAACAATATGAGGAGCCCAGCTTAAATGATTGTCTAGTAAAATTCCCAAGTAGGAAAAATTGAATGTATTAGTAAGAGAAAAATATTTAAAATAGTATATATATATTATCTTATTATTTATTTCTATGCTTACAACACGCAGTGGGCCTCTGACGACAAAATGACCCTGGGCAACTACTGCTTTTGTCCATCGGTTAAAATGGCCCTGTATGTTAATTGTGTATAAGTGACTAGATATTAGATGTACTTCCTCAGTATTCCCGAAAGCATTTTGTTTTAAAAGTAAATGAAACCATAATTAAAAGTAACAAATATTATTATTTCTTGCTTTTGAAGTTCATATGTAACACTGTTTTGTGGCCTACAGAGTGCATAATGCTTCTCGTGATTCATGGCAAGTGCACATTTTACTGCCGTAACAATGGAACAAACTCAACATTAAACATCTATTATGGGACGTCATTTAGGTGTCTAATCACTGACGTGGGAGTGGTTAGAACAGGTGACTCTTCAAGAACTTGAGTCTGTTGCATCATGATTTTGAAACAATGGTTAATTACTTAACAAACCATAATCACGGAACATTTAACTTTTTATATCTTAATCTATTAAAGTGAAAACAACCTTAACATTTGAAAAATGTAACAAATTTATTTAAATTTAGAAACAATTTTCAAAGCTTTTCTTGTTCAGTAGAACAAGTAATTCCTAAAGTATAAAAATATCGTAGTTCAAGGACTCGTAATTCGTGATTATTAAAGACGGATGGTCATTCACTGTCTTCAAGGCTACAACTAGTTCACCAGTAGCACATGGTGTATTTCTAATGAAAAACGAAGTAATCAATTTTCAAATAGTGACACCTACTGGGTTGTGATGACATGCAAATGAGAACGAATGAGATAGACAAAGATACTATTTAAGCTGAAATTCTATGAAAACATAAAAACGTATGTTTATAAACTGAGACCATTAACATCATTTTAGTTTTCCTTATAATCTTATTACTAGAAAGTCCCAGCGGTATGTCTGCGGACTTACACGCTAAAATCCGGGTTTCGATACCCGTGGTGGGCAGAGCACAGATAGCCAATTGTGTAGCTTTGTGCTTAATTCATAACAACAACAACAACTAGAAAGTCCCCTAATGACACAGCGGTGTGTCTGCAGACTCACATCGCTAGAACCCTGGTTTCGATATCCGTGGTTAGCAGAGCACAGATAGTCCATTGTGTAGCTTTGCGCGAAATTCAAAACAATCCTTGTGTTTGATAGAAAATACTATTTGTTGGTCCGCTTCTAGTCTATTAATGGTACTATGTGATTACCAATTAATTAGCTATATATTCCTTGACTCTTTGTCGTTAAAGTTAAATAAAAATTTACGTATGTATGTGTTAGTAAAATATTTATAATACATTTTACGTCTATTAGCCTGGCCTGGCATGGCCAAGCGCGTAAGGCGTGCGACTCGTAATCCGCGGGTTCGCGCCCGCGTCGCGCCAAAACATGCTCGCCATTTAAGCCGTGGGGGCGTTATAATGTAAAGGCCAATCCCACATTTTGTTGGTAAAAGAGTAGCCCAAGAGTTGGCGGTGGGACTTTAGAGATGATGGTAAATGCTCGTCTTGTTTGGTTCCTCGAATCAAAAACCTTCTCTCGACCACCCAGTGTGGTTCCGACAATAGCACTCTACCACGGATTACCTAATTCGACTTGAAATATTAATTAGAGAAGCCTTTGTCAAAGTACATCTTGTATCAATATTCTTTGACGTTGAGAAGGCGTATGACACAACATGGAGGTTGTTCCTCCATATATATAGGTGACATGGCTATTCACCCATGTTTATTAAAAACTTTTTAATGGACAGGAGATTCCAAGTTTGTGTGGGTTTAACACTTTCCCATTCTTTTCTACAGGGACTTGGGGTCCCTCAGGGGTGTTTTGAGTGTCTTTTCAGTATAAAGATTAATGCCATCACTGAACAACTTCCTCTCATTGTTGCAAACGGGATCTATGTCGACGACTTTCACATCTCGTGTCAGTCGTCGAACAACTACAAACTGCCTTCAGTCGTGTATTGAAGTGGACCATGACGAACGGCTTTAATTTCTCCCTCTCTCTAAAACCATTTGCATGCACTTTTGCCACAAACGGGGTATTCACCCTGATCCTGAATTTCATATCGGTGAAATTTCGCTGCCAGTCGTCCCTGAGACCAAGTTCTTGGGGCTTTACTTTGGCCGTAAGCTAACCTTTATACTACACTTAAAGCAGCTATAGGTCAAATGTACACGAGCACTGAACATCTTCCGTGTCCTCTCTACCATCGGTTGGGGAGCGGATCGATGTTCTACGTTAAAGATATATCCTGCTCTTATTCGATCGAAACTCGACTACGGATCAATGGTCTGTGGCTCTGCCAGACCCTCGGCCTTAAAGATGTTGATTCCCATTTATCATCAAGGACTTCGACTCTGCACTGAGGCTTCCCCCAGTTCAGAGCTTATACGTAAAATATCATGAACCTTCTTTGCACTTTCATACTTTTTCAGAACAGACAATCAACCATTGCTCCTTTCGGCCTTCGCTTCCAGGCGCAATTGGATGAATTAGGTCTGTCTTTGGATAACATTGCAGAATCTACGGCTTATTACAGTCCCTATATGTGACCTTTCTTTAAGTTATCTGAGAAAAGCAGATACTCCCGATTGGAAGTACCGTCTTTTATTTATTGAACATCTTTCCATTCCAAATTATACGGATAGTTCTAAATAAGGTGACTCTGTGGGCTCTGCCATGGTTTGTTGCGGTTTGGTGGTTGCACGCAGTATTCCCTCTTCAGTTTCTGTGTTCACTGCTGAACTGTATGCCATTTCTTTTGCCCTGGATCATATTGAAGCTAAGCAGCACTCCAACTGCACTATTTATACTGACTCGCAGTTCTATACTGGCCCTGGAATTGCTTTACGTTGATTCACACCCTGTTCACGCTGATATTGAAAACCGACTGGCCAATTTCTCATTGACATTTACTTCTATCCAGTTTTTTTTATACCAGGCCACGTTGGTATCCGCGGGAACGAGCTTGCAGACACGGTCGCTAAATGTATTTGCTCTGGCACTATCACCACTGTGCCATACATGGAATATGGTCATGTATTCAAGACTCGGCTTTGTGCCAGCTGGCAGTCGACTTGGAGTAAGCAACGCGAAAACAAACTTTTCCAAATAAAACTCTATATTGGACTTTGGCCATCCAGCTTCTGTTAGGTTCGGAAGAAGGACGTTGTTCTAACTAGACTACGCATTGGTCACAGTTTTTTAACTCATCGTTTTCTTCTATTTGGAACTGATGCGCCAGTGTATAGTCTATGTTACACTCAAATCACTCTTAGCCACATTTTACTTTCTTGCCATCGTTACGACTCTCAGTGACGGCGCTATTTTAAACATGTTCTGTTTCAAGATTTGTCCACAACATCAGACAATGTTATTGGTGACGATAACACTGTCCACCTTAATAAAGTTTTTAGTTTTTTTAACGGCCATTTTTCTTTTTAATGTTATTTAAGTGTTTTATATTTCTTATTAAACCTTTTTTATTGTGGTTCCCTTTAAAGAGTCACAATCTCTCCAATTCGATTTGAAACATATGAACTAATCAATTTCCTCTTACATTTTCATACACCAGCCACGAAATATGTCCTGCAATTTTATCCTTTCCAAACTATAGAGGACCTAGTATGACTAGGTGGTTAGGGCGCTTAACTCGTAATTCAAGGGTCGTGAGTTGAAATCCCAATCACACCAAACATGAGCGCTACTTTGGCCATTAAAGCGTAATAATGTGACAACCAATCCCATTATTCGTCCGTAATATAGTAGCCCAAGAATTGGGATGGGTGGTGATAATAGTTGCTTTCCCTATGGTCTTACACTGCTTAATTAGGGATGGCTAGTGCATTTAGCTTTTGTTTAAAATCTTTGCGCAAAATTAAAAAACAAGCAGTTTAATTTACATAACAATAATATGAACCATAAGAAGTTATACATGGGTTTTATTTGCCACTTAAAATAAGTTGAACATATGCTACCCTATTTCATCACTGCAAGTTATTTGCCTATGTACCTAAAAGACCTAAAAGATCTGCCTAACACTCAATCCGGTGTTCATTAATGTTTCTTAGCGGACAATTTACAGTGCATAATACTAGTGGATACTTCGGTGGAGTATGAACAAGTTTTGCCTTACAATACAATAAGGAATACATATTTGCTGAAAGGCATCTCTCTAAACCCCTTGGCGAAAAACAAATATATTTGAAACCCTCAATGATACTGACCGAATCTGTAAAGGCAATGGTTAATATAAAGATGCGGGAATCCAACATCATAGAGAATGATAAAAAACATCAAAAACAAACTTGATTCTTTTAAAAAAAGATTCCAGATGTATTACAAATAAAATGATAAATCCATTAAACAACTCAACATATCTTCAGAACTTGATAAATATTGCTACTGATATAAAATTTTCATCAGAGAAAATGAAATAGCAGTAATTTGAGGAGGATAAAAAAGTTTTCCAGAGAAACAGAAATCCCCAACACACAAACACTTAATCAGACAAAAACACTATGAGATCATTTGCAAGTGCTCTGACACAGATCTATCAAAATTAGATAGCTGTCACAAGATCCTAATGTTTCATATAGCATATATAGATAGATAAATAGATGAGCTTACAATAAATGAAACATACTGTCTTGAATGAACAAGGTATCCTGTCTCAGTTCTTAAACTAAACAACAATAACATTTCAAGCTCCTCCTCAGTGGAATAGTGTTGTTTTTGTGAACTCACACTGCTAAAAACAGGGTTTTGATACACGTGGTGGGTAGAGCGTAGGTGGGCCATTGTGTAGCTTGGTGCTGAATTTCCAAAGAAACAAAAAATACTTCAAGCGTTTCGATGAAGAAAAACCAAACAATAATATCATCTTGGTCGTTTTACTAGGTAAAAGATAAGGCGATTTTCACAAAAGCAGGAGCTACCACACTAAGATTTACCAATCATATATTTAATTACTGTCATGGAATTTGTGCAAAAATACCGATAATTGAGAACAAAGTACTATAAACAGTTATCAGTTTTTATTTTGAAAAATGTTACAGATCTATCATAGTTCTTGTAAGCACATTAACATGATTGATGACCATTATAAATCTGCTCGGTCTGAAATTAAATTATCAAGGCAGATGAACAAGAGTACAGAATTGGTTTTGGTCAGTCCAAAGAGTACGTACCAGTAGATACAGTTGAAACGTTTGAGCTTAAAGAGTTGATGTAAAGTCAAAGAACATATCCTCTTTGTAGACTATCATTCAGATTTCTTATGTCATTATTTCTGAAGCGGTAACAATAATATTGGGAGGAGTATTACTGCACAAAAACAGATGTGTTACTTTACGGAGAAAACTGCAGATAACTCTTGAATCATTGTCTTGTGACGAAGTGATACCAAAATTATCGGTAGTCTGGCATATTGCCCAGAAAGCCTAGAAATGAAACAAGTTGTAAGTTTTTACACTGATATAATAAAAATTTAAATGTACCAATTTTTGTTTTATACCGGTAGCAGAACACAGTGTACGTGTAAAGACTGTACGTGCTTTATCCACAAATTATGAAGCAAAATCAAACTAACTTGTTGGAGTACTTTTATATACTCATGTAACATCACGTCTTATTCATTCTTACATGAAAGAAAGCGATCAGCTACACCAACGTATTTCACAGTTTGAAAGAACTGGCGATTTTCATGTTTCTTGTGAAGTTGTATCAGAAACAGCGTTGTTATTCATTTTATTGTATTGTAAAGGGGACAACGTCAATATATTGCGCTAACACTTGTTTGTTTTAACAAACTCTGATCTCAGATTTCTTCCATCTACAGAGAACGCGTTTCTGTATTGTTTCCTGAGCTGTCTTTTCTAACTATCGTTGTATCATCGTGCAAATAATAAACATCGGGAACTACCAATATCAACTGACGTTGCCAAACACCTTGGTGACAGAATTGTTCCAATTATGTATGTAACACCATAAAAACCAGTTATTACTGATACTGCCACATTCAAATAAGTCCTTTAAACGTAATGATAATTTTCATAAAGATAAAAGTAGAATGCTTTATTAAATGTTGATGTTTACTAGAGTGAAAAATGTAAGAGATAAAGTCGTGTTTCACACGATAGATATGAAATGAATAAAGTTATGCTTTTGTTTGTTTCTTTTGTAATGCCATTCCTGCTATAATAACAGGTTAATATAACTAGGACTTTGAGTTTTGATAAAGTCAAATGTATCGGGAAATTCATTTTCAGCAAAATATAAAAACAACAACTTTGCAATATACTGTTAATTATTCCTGTGCATTATTGTGTTAGCATTAGGTTACATGTAAAATATTCTATTTTACCTCGTGTTATGAAATAAGCGATAAAAATTAACCTATATTTTGTTCTTTTAATAGCAAGTACTATTGTAGACTCAAATATGAGTTGTTTGAATACAAGTAAAATAAAGTATTGAATATGCACTTGATTGCCTTTTAATCTTTATTCTGATGTTGAGATTAATGTCATGATAGGTTAATCTTGATAAAATACGAATAATTATTGTAAATACTTTAAGAACTTCTCAATTACTCTAATAATTAATTTAGTATATAAGTTGACACAGTGTCCTGGATGAAGTTACCTTGCGACGGCTTAGATAAAAACCCTCAGAGGTCAAGTGCAGAGTAGCTTTGTGCGAAATTCCAAAACAAACAAAGGTCAAGTGCAAAAAAACAAATAATTTCAAATATATAAAAGTGTCGACATTCAATAACAGTTTCGCGTAACAGAAACGCAACTTTGTTCCTCCATCGTTTGAACTGTGTTCAATGGACGTAAGAGCCACGTGATTGAAAAGTGAATATAAACTTTGTATTGGGGCCTATTTTATAACTCGTTTCGTTGTCTCACTGTTGGGAAGTCTACCTTGGTTGAAACTTTTCTTGTCTTTGTTCTGTATGATATTACATCAATAATGCCAGTACTACAAGAAGAACAAAGGTATTTTTAAGTAAACCTACTAACTTTGTGTAAAATATTAATTATAATATTTTTGTACAGGTAATAAAGATTAATGTTAACTTCTTATCACTCAGAGCAAGTTGCCTTAGAACCTATTTTAAAGAACAGGGTGGCCTGTAAGTCCCTATCCATCCATATGCTTTTATGTTATATTCAATTACGCATGTATTATAAATTTGTTGTTGTTGTTTTTTCAAAGAAATATGGCCGATGTAAGCCCATTTACACTTGAAAAGCGTATTGTAACAATTACGTGGGTATATGAGCGCAATAATACTAGTGACATCCTGGATACAATAACTGGTAAATAAGATATATGGATGGGTAGGGACTTACGGGCCACCCTGTATTTAAAATAGAATTTTTTTAGACTGTAGTGTAAATTAGACGTAGAGTTTAGTAAACATTTAATTTAAAACGTAATAAGCTAAATTAGTCTCTGAGTGTCAGGACTAACAGGCTATTTAGTCAGTTAAAACTCCAACAAATACAACTAAGAATATTTCTGTGGTATTCTTGGACACATTTATAACCTTTTAATAAGAATGGTAAAATTGTATCAGATGAAAATTAATCTTTGATGTGACTGAGTTGAGGAATGAAGACTAAACACAATGTGGAAAATAAAGCTTTAGCTACAAAAACAAGATATGGTCAACTGAGTGGAGGCAAGATAAATGTACAGTACAATAAATGTCCTTACTCTAATTGTACAGAGATTGGTTGATTTAGTGTTTTATGGCACAAAGCAGCTAGGCTATCTGCGCCAAACGTCCGATAAAAAGGTAAAAGTAAATGTAGTAAGATACATAGAAGGAAGCGAAGGAAAAAAAAAACAGCATAGAGCCAATGTTGACATCTAGTCAACAATGTCAAGAGAGAAACCAGAGTAAAAGAAGTTGTAAAAGACTTTCCGTTGCACAATGGTAATTATCATAATCCGTTAGGAAGACTAACGGGTAAGTACAAGAACCACCGTCAGACACCTGAAGTTGGCATTTCCAGTCCTGATTCCGGGTTATGTGTTATTACGGCCATTATCAAAAGGTAAAGTAATAAAAGTTGTAATAATAACTTGCCCAGCGTCCGGTAAAAAGGTAAAAGTAAAGTAAATGTAAAATTCATAAAAGAAAATGAAGGTAAAACAAAACAGCAATTAAAAACATAAATGGCATAAAACCAATGTTGACATCCAGTCTACAATGTTAAGAGAGAAACTACACAAAGAAAAGTTATAGAGGACTTTCTGTAACATAATGGTAATTATCATAACCCGCCAGGAAGACTAACGGAGAAGTACAAGAACCACCGTCAGTCACCTGAAGTTGGCCTTTTCAATCCTGGTTCCAGGTTATGTGGCATTACAGCCATTATCAAAGGGTAAAGTTATAAAAGTGTTTTAAAAGACATGCAGCAAAATTGTAATAATAA
This sequence comes from Carcinoscorpius rotundicauda, assembly GCA_011833715.1. Lineage (NCBI taxonomy): Eukaryota > Metazoa > Arthropoda > Merostomata > Xiphosura > Limulidae > Carcinoscorpius > Carcinoscorpius rotundicauda. The sequence goes on along the minus strand of MU034026.1, from coordinate 42,237 downwards.
CTCGCCAGAACGACTGACGGGTAATTCAAACAGCAGCGTTAGTCACCTGAAGTTTGCCTTTTCAGTCGTGGTGTCGAGTTATTTAATGTTACGGCAATTTTCTAATTTCAAATCGAATTAGAGAGATTGTGACTCTTTAAAGGGAACCACAATAAAAAAGGTTTAATGAGAAATATAAAACACTTAAATGACATTAAGAAGAATAATGACCGTTAAAAAACTAAAAACTTTATTAAGGTGGACAGTGTTATCGTCACCAATAACATTGTCTAATGTTATGGACAAACCTTGGGACAGAACATGTTTAAAATAGCGCCGTCACTGAGAGTCGTAACGATGGCAAGAAAGTAAAATGTGGCTAAGAGTGATTTGAGTGTAACATAGACTACACATTGGCGCATCAGTTCTAGATAGAAGAAAACGATGAGTTAAAAAACTGTGACCAATGCGTAGTCTAGTAAGAACAACTTCCTTCTTCCGATCCTTATGTAAGCAAGATGGCCAAAGTCCAATATAGGGTTTTATTTGGAAAAGCTTGTTTTCGCGTTGCTCACTCCAAGTCGACTGCCAGCTGGCACAAAGCCGAGTCTTGAATACATGACCATAGTCCATGTATGGCACAGTGGTCATAGTGCCAGAGCAAATACATATAGCTGCCGTGTCTGCAAGCTCGTTCCCGCGAATACCAACGTGGCCTGGTATATATATATAAAAAACTGGATAGAAGTAAATGTCAATGAGAAATGGGCCAGTCGGTTTTCAACATCAGCGAGAACAGGGTGTGAATCAACGTAAAGCAATTCCAGGGCCAGTATAGAACTGCGAGTCAGTATAAATAGTGCAGTTGGAGTTCTGCTTAGCTTCAATATGATCTAGGGCAAGAGAAATGGCATACAGTTCAGCAGTGAACACAGAAACTGAAGAGGGAATTCTGCGTGCAACCACCAAACCGCAACAAACCATGGCAGAGCTCACAGAGTCACCTTATTTAGAACTATCCGTATAATTTGGAATGGAAAGATGTTCAATAAATAAAAGACGGTACTTCCAATCGGGAGTATCTGCTTTTCTCAGATAACTTAAAGAAAGGTCACATATAGGGACTGTAATAAGCCGTAGATTCTGCAATGTTATCCAAAGACAGACCTAATTCATCCAATTGCGCCTGGAAGCGAAGGCCGAAAGGAGCAATGGTTGATTGTCTGTTCTGAAAAAGTATGAAAGTGCAAAGAAGGTTCATGATATTTTACGTATAAGCTCTGAACTGGGGGAAGCCTCAGTGCAGAGTCGAAGTCCTTGATGATAAATGGGAATCAACATCTTTAAGGCCGAGGGTCTGGCAGAGCCACAGACCATTGATCCGTAGTCGAGTTTCGATCGAATAAGAGCAGGATATATCTTTAACGTAGAACATCGATCCGCTCCCCAACCGATGGTAGAGAGGACACGGAGGATGTTCAGTGCTCGTGTACATTTGACCTGTAGCTGCTTTAAGTGTAGTATAAAGGTTAGCTTACGGCCAAAGATAAGCCCCAAGAACTTGGTCTCAGGGACGACTGGCAGCGAAATTTCACCGATATGAAATTCAGGATCAGGGTGAATACGCCGTTTGTGGCAAAAGTGCATGCAAATGGTTTTAGAGAGAGGGAGAAATTAAAGCCGTTCGTCATGGTCCACTTCAATACACGACTGAAGGCAGTTTGTAGTTGTTCGACGACTGACACGAGATGTGAAAGTCGTCGACATAGATCCCGTTTGCAACAATGAGAGGAAGTTGTTCAGTGATGGCATTAATCTTTATACTGAAAAGACACTCAAAACACCCCTGAGGGACCCCAAGTCCCTGTAGAAAAGAATGGGAAAGTGTTAAACCCACACAAACTTGGAATCTCCTGTCCATTAAAAAGTTTTTAATAAACATGGGTGAATGGCCATGTCACCCATATATATGGAGGAACAACCTCCATGTTGTGTCATACGCCTTCTCAACGTCAAAGAATATTGATACAAGATGTACTTTGACAAAGGCTTCTCTGATTAATGTTTCAAGTCGAATTAGGTAATCCGTGGTAGAGTGCTATTGTCGGAACCACACTGGGTGGTCGAGAGAAGGTTTTTGATTCGAGGAACCAAACAAGACGAGCATTTACCATCATCTCTAAAGTCCCACCGCCAACTCTTGGGCTACTCTTTTACCAACAAAATGTGGGATTGGCCTTTACATTATAACGCCCCCACGGCTTAAATGGCGAGCATGTTTTGGCGCGACGCGGGCGCGAACCCGCGGATTACGAGTCGCACGCCTTACGCGCTTGGCCATGCCAGGCCAGGCTAATAGACGTAAAATGTATTATAAATATTTTACTAACACATACATACGTAAATTTTTATTTAAATTTAACGACAAAGAGTCGAGGAATATATAGCTAATTAATTGGTAATCACATAGTACCATTAATAGACTAGAAGCGGACCAACAAATAGTATTTTCTATCAAACACAAGGATTGTTTTGAATTTCGCGCAAAGCTACACAATGGACTATCTGTGCTCTGCTAACCACGGATATCGAAACCCGGGTTCTAGCGATGTGAGTCTGCAGACACACCGCTGTGTCATTAGGGGACTTTCTAGTTGTTGTTGTTGTTATGAATTAAGCACAAAGCTACACAGTTGGCTATCTGGGCTCTGCCCACCACGGGTATCGAAACCCGGATTTTAGCGTGTAAGTCCGCAGACATACCGCTGGGACTTTCTAGTAATAAGATTATAAGGAAAACTAAAATGATGTTAATGGTCTCAGTTTATAAACATACGTTTTTATGTTTTCATAGAATTTCAGCTTAAATAGTATCTTTGTCTATCTAATTCGTTCTCATTTGCATGTCATCACAACCCAGTAGGTGTCACTATTTGAAAATTGATTACTTCGTTTTTCATAAGAAATACACCATGTGCTACTGGTGAACTAGTTGTAGCCTTGAAGACAGTGAATGACCATCCGTCTTTAATAATCACGAATTACGAGTCCTTGAACTGCGATATTTTTATACTTTAGGAATTACTTGTTCTACTGAACAAGAAAAGCCTTGAAAATCGTTTCCAAAATTTAAATAAATTAGTTACATTTTTCAAATGTTAAGGTTATTTTCACTTTAATAGATTAAGATATAAAAAGTTAAATGTTCCGTGATTATGGTTTGTTAAGTAATTAACCATTGTTTCAAAATCATGATGCAACAGACTCAAGTTCTTGAAGAGTCACCTGCTCTAACCAGTCAGTGATTAGACACCTAAATGACGTCCCATAATAGATGTTTAATGTTGAGTTTGTTCCATTGTTAGGGCAGTAAAATGTGCACTTGCCATGAATCACGAGAAGCATTATGCACTCTGTAGGCCACAAAACAGTGTTACATATGAACTTCAAAAGCAAGAAATAATAATATTTGTTACTTTTAATTATGGTTTCATTTACTTTTAAAACAAAATGCTTTCGGGAATACTGAGGAAGTACATCTTAATATCTAGTCACTTATACACAATTAACATACAGGGCCATTTTAACCGATGGACAAAAGCAGCAGTTGCCCAGGGTCATTTTGTCGTCAGAGGCCCACTGCGTGTTGTAAGCATAGAAATAAATAATAAGATAATATATATATACTATTTTAAATATTTTTCTCTTACTAATACATTCAATTTTTCCTACTTGGGAATTTTACTAGACAATCATTTAAGCTGGGCTCCTCATATTGTTACTGTAACTCAGAAATTGAGATATATTGGTATCATGCTGCAACCTTTAAGATTTTGAAAACTATATATATTGGCCTTTATCAGTCTGTTTTACAATATGGTTTGATTTTTTGGGGTGGAGCTTATAAGTCTTACATTAACCATTTACAAATTTTTCATAATCGATTTTTGCATATGCTTTTTATTAATGAAATTAATTTTTCTAATTTAAATATTTTTACTTTGCACAAGTTGTATTTATTTAAACTTGGTTGTTATGGTTTGAAATATATACGTGATTTTCCAATTGTTAATTTTGATTATAATACAAGAAGTTTCTGTCATGTTAAGTTTCGCATTCCTACAACTAAATACACTTTTATGTTTCATCAATTTTTGGTAATAGCTGCATATTTTTTAAATTACCTTCCCACTGATTTGTTTAAGGAATCTTGTTATGCCAAGCAGAAGTTATTGTTGAAAAATTGGCTATTTACTTCTGAGCAGCCTAATAATTTTGTTGTTTCTGATTTGATTGTTCGTTAGATTATTTTTTGTAAATATTTTTTGTTTTTTTTCTTCTGATTTTGTAATTTTTGTGTTCTTGATTTATTTTATTTTGTTTTGTATTAACTTGTGTTTTATTTTATTTTTCAAGTCCATTTTGTAATGAATTGTTGAGCCTTACAGTACGAGTCCTTGAACTCAGTGTTTGGCTCTTTCGTTATTATATTCTGTATTTTAGTTAATTAATAAATTTATTATTATTATTTATCAAAAGCTTATGTATTTCCTGTTTGAATAGGCTGTATTCCAAGAAATTACAGAAGAAGGATTAACTCACGTTTATGGACAACTAAAATTTTGTTAACTGCAAGGACAATTAGAGTAAAATATTATGGATAGACCTGAATATTTTCATGATATTAAGAAAACATAAATAAATAAAATAAATAATGAAAAATTGAAGTCCTGTAGCTTAAATAATTTCAAAAGATGGAATTTTGTTCATCAGGGAATCTTCGAATAAAGATATATTCGAATAAATTGGAAACAGTTCGATTTCATGAGGAGTGTGCTATCCTGTATTTAAGATATTTCAACTGAGGTCTCCTCATATTGTAGCTTTTGGACAAACTCAGAAGAGCTAATCAGCCCCTTTGGTTTCTTCTGAATGAAAAGGGGAGCCATTTGTCCTTATGATTGATCGTTTACTAATGAATTTTATTTTAGTTTGATGTTCATTATTTTTATTATTTATAAGGAATGCAGAATGATTCATTACTCATTGACCCCACCATTCATGGAGTCCAATAAGAGGACGCGCTACACTACCCAACTAGGACAGTGTCGCTATGCCATAGTTTTGTAACTGTTATACCCAAACATTAGCATCAGACTTACTGCCCATAATACCCGTTGAGAACGTTCAACACCAGTACTTAGGTTACCTCTGCCCAGCAGGATCACATGACTGACTTTAGGGGAAAGCATCACAAGTTCACCCAGCTACAGGACTTTACCGACAAAGTGGTGTGTTTTAGTGCCTCCGACGCCTCTCAACCAATAGAATCCTCTTCTTCCCTTCAAAGTCCTACAAGGTTCTCTCGTCATGTAAAGGAATCCACGTCGAGAGGTAACCATTTGGACTTGTTTTAAAAACAAGAGTACCAATACACACACAATATATTATAATGGTTTTATCTTAAACCTGAATAACCAACAACTTCTATATTTATTTATAACTTTACAACATGTCTGAATTATTAGGAAGAATTATATTATGTTCATATTCCAAATTCACCAAGTAGTAAGTGTATGTAGATTATGTTGTTCCATATGAAATATTTGAAGTAAGTGGTTGTATAGCCTGTTGTTTCTAATGGAATGTTTCTGCTAAATGGACGTAGGTGCTATTGCCCCAAATAGAATATTTCTGGAAAATGAAATGCAAATGCTGTTGCCCCAAATGAAATATTTCTGGTTAGTGGAATGTAGATCCTGATACTATATGATGTTATAGCTTGTGCTCGGTAACATACGCTCATTGTCAAGTCAAAATAAATTATAGATCTTTACATTTTGTTCTGTTTTATGACTCGGTGACACAGCGGTACCTCTGCGGACTCACAACGTCACAAACCTTTGGTCTTCACTTCAAACCAATAAACTCTTCAATAAAATAATTTGAAATATAACATTCATTTATTTTATTGTGTGAATTGAAAACTGAATTAAACCTGATCGTCTAACTGATTATTGTATTTTGTGTATGAATATATTATGGAGGCTCATCATTCATTACTGCGTGGATAGGTACGTGTAATACATTTCGTGAAATATGAATTTCTTTTGTTACTTAGAAATTTTAACATAACTTGAAAATGAGCCTGAAAATGTTTTTAGAAGTTAAATTTTGCCTCAAGTTTCACATTTATTAGAACCACTAAAATATTGTTAGAAATTATAAACAACCGTATATAATATATCCATGTGTGTAATTTATATAGATAGATGTGTTATATTTAAAAGGAAAGAGTAGTTGATATTCATATAAATTTGACGTTTTGTGACGATTTTCTGAAAAAGAAAAAACGAAACGTGTTTGTGATTTATATTCCGTTATTGTTTTATTTTTTGTATTCATGATTTTTTCATAACTGTAACCAGAATGTCAAAGTTTTCCACCGTTAAACTTTACCTAAGGACACTTCCAATTTCCATATCTTCATCCTTCTACTGCACGGAGAAGCGTTTTCTTCCAATACTTGGCTGGACTTGGGAACAATACAAGTGTTGGCTGCAATGGGCTAACGGACTGTGGCAATGGATGTACCTGGTGGGCTTTTAGTTCATTACTAACTTAACATAACAACATTTATAGGTAGTTGTCAGTTCATTACCAACTTAACATTACAACATTTAAAGGTAGGCGTCAGTTCATTACTAACTTAACATTACAACATTTAGAGGTAGGCGTCAGTTCATTACTAACTTAATATTACAACATTTAGAGGTAGGCATCAGTTCATTACCAACATAACATTACAACATTTATAGGTAGGTGTCAGTTCATTACCAACTTAACATTACACCATTTATAGGTAGGTGTCAGTTCATTACCAACTTAACATTACCAGAATGTTTCTGGTAGATGGAATGTAGATGTTGTTGCCCCTTGCCCCAAATGAAATTTTTCTGGAAGATGGAATGTAGATGATGTTTCCGCAAATGGAATATCTGTGGTAAGTGGATGTAGATCCTGATACTATATGATGTTATGGCTTGTGCTCGGTAACATACGCTCATTGTCAAGTCAAAATAAATTATAGATCTTTACATTTTGTTCTGTTTTATGACTCGGTGACACAGCGGTACCTCTGCGGACTCACAACGTCACAAACCTTTGGTCTTCACTTCAAACCAATAAACTCTTCAGTAAAATAATTTGAAATATAACATTCATTTATTTTATTGTGTGAATTGAAAACTGAATTAAACCTGATCGTCTAACTGATTATTGTATTTTGTGTATGAATATATTATGTAGACTCATCATTCATTACTGCGTGAATAGGTACGTATAATACATTTTGTGAAATATGAATTTATTTTGTTGCTTAGAAATTTCAACTTTACTTGAAATTGAACCTGAAAATGTTTTTAGAATTAACATTTTGCCTCAAGTTTCACATTTGTTAGAACCACTAAAATGTTGTTAGAAATTATAAACCACCTTATATAATATATACATAGTGTGTAATTTATATAGATAGATGGGTTATATTTAAAAGGAAACAGTGGTTGGTAATCATATCAATTTGACGTTTTGTCACGATTTTCTGAAAAAGAAAAAAACGAAACGTGTTTGTGATTTATATTCCGTTATTGTTTTATTTTTTGTAATCATGATTTTTTCATAACTCTAATCAGAATGTCAAAGTTTTCCACCGTGAAGCTTTACCTAAGGACACTTCCAATTTCCACATCTCCATCCTTCTACTGAACGGAGCAGCGTTTTCTTCCAAAACCTGGCTGGACCTGGGAACAATACAAGTGTTGGCTGCAATGGGCTACCGGACTGTGGCAATGGATGTACCTGGTGGGCTTTCAGTTCATTACTAACTTAACATTACAACATTTAGAGGTAGGCGTCAGTTCATTACTAACTTAACATTACAACATTTAGAGGTAGGTGTCAGTTCATTAACAACTTAACATTACAACATTTAGAGGTAGGCGTCAGTTCATTACTAACTTAACATTACAACATTTAGAGGTAGGCGTTAGTTCATTACTAACTTAACATTACAACATTTAGAGGTAAGCATCAGTTCATTACTAACTTAACATTACAACATTTAGTGGTAGGCGGTCAGTTCATTACTAACTTAACATTTTACAACATTTAGAGGTAGGCGGTCAGTTCATTACTAACTTAACATTTTACAACGTTTAGAGGTAGGTTTCATGACAACATTTAGTTTTAGAAACAAGAGACGAGTAATCCAAAAAAAATTCTAGATGAATAAAGATATATATTCTATTGTTATCAATGTTATTCTCTTTCATCAGTTTATATTTTTCTTCAAAAACATAAAACTAAAAATTATTCGTTGTGATAAAGGAAATAATAAATTGAACGAAGTAAGAGTTTGTTTTGTTACCAATTTGTAAACAATTTCTACGTGATAGAAAAAAAAAGAATATTAATTTCGAAGTCTGCGTATCTTATGGAAAATCTATTTGTAAAAGAAAAATAACTTGTATGGAATTTAAGTTATTAGGTCAAAGTAATATTACAAAAGATCTTAGGAACAGTATTCAAAACTCCTTATGCAATGATATTATTGGGTCACATTATCACGTGACACTAACAGATGAATTTTGATAGGTAATTAACCAATTCTCCAAGTACTTTTATGGGATATGAAGTAAGATTAATTACAGTAAAAGCTCTCTTTCATAATACAGCTTTTTTATTAGATACTATGTCATCTAACAACCTATTTTTATTTCAACAAATGAAAGCAGCGGTTGTCAGTCTAATAAAGTTCACAATTGATGCTTTACTACATCTACAGTCAGAAACCATTATTAGATGTGATTTTATCATAATTTTTATTTAAAATATCATTAATCGACAGGAACATACTGTTTGGGTAAAAACTAGATGACGTTATATTCCAGAAAATGTTTGATAGGAAACTTGCATTAATCAAATTAAATCATGGTTTCAGATCATTTAAGAAAGACAATACTTAAGTTTACAGATTTCTACATTTTTGGCAATTCCAGCCGCAACATGAAATATTTTCATTGATCTATTTTCGTGCTTTCCATTTTAATAGTTATTTGAAACAGTATGGAGGAACGAAATCACTGGCTTTACTTTACGTAACATTTCTAGGTTTTCTGCATTTTAACAGTTTTATTGTGATATAGGAAAACAATATCACACTTTATTGTCGATTTTAATAAGATTCATCAAAACTGTTAAAAGTATAGCAGTTTGTTATATTCAGTAGCTTCTGATCTTATCAACCAATAGGGATCAGAATTTGATAATTAATTGAGTGACTAATATAGGTAATTAAGAATAAGATTTATATTTGTTATCAGAATGTTGACGATTTTCCATAAAATTTAGGTCGTTTGTAAACAAGATATCAAACTAATAATGTTGAATAATCACAATGAAAAAATGAATAAAACGAAAAACTGATAAACATAAATTGGAACTTCCCGTGATGTTTGTTTGTTTGTTTTGGAATTTCGCACAAAGCTACTCGAGGGCTATCTGTGCTAGCCGTCCCTAATTTAGCAGTGTAAGACTAGAGGGAAGGCAGCTAGTCATCACCACCCACCGCCAACTCTTGGACTACTCTTTTACCAACGAATAGTGGGATTGACCGTCACATTATACCCCCCACGGCTGGGAGAGCGAGCATGTTTAGCGCGACCCTCGGATTACGACCGCACGCCTTAACGCGCTCGGCCATGCCAGGCCTGCGTATCGTTTGAATTCCTGGCATTTTGCCAAAACCGCATGTAAGCACCTGTTATTTATTGTTATTGTTATTTTGAATTAAGCACAAAGCTGCACAATGGGCTATCTGTGCTCTGCCCACCACGGGTATCGAAACCCGGATTTTAGCGTGTAAGTCCGCAGACATACCGCTGAGCCACTGGGGGGCTGTTATTTATTTCGGCTGTATTTTCATAACATATTCTTCAGTTCAGGTTCAAAGCAAGTTTGTTTGTTTTTTTTTAATTTCGCGCAAAGCTACATGAGGGCTATCTGCGCTAGCTGTCCCTAATTTTGCAGTGTAAAACTGGAGTGATGGCAGCTGGTCATCACCACCCACCGCCAACTTTTGGGCGACTCTTTTACCAACGAAGAATGGGGTTGACACTGCACATTATAGCGTCCCCACGGCAGAGAGGATGAGCATGTTTCGTGCGACCAGAATTCTAACCCGCGACCCTCAGATTACGAGACGAACGCTTCAATCCACGTGGCCATGCTGAGCCTCCTAAGTACGTGTATTATAACCAGTTTGTACAGATTTCTCCACAGCTCGTTTTAACAAATGAATGTAGATAGATTAAAAATAAGGTCAATATGTTTCCAGTCAATGATGTCACAACTAAACGAAAAACATGGTCTAAATGTGTATAAAATCTCGAATAAAGATTATTATTATTTTATTAATATTTTAAGTACGAACTTCTAACTCGTATCTTCATCACCTCTTGATCGATTTGAGAGCTAATATCGATTGATGTTCTCGATCGTACCAAAAGTATCATTGATTAATTCAGTGTCATTTTGCCTACAATAATTTTAGTTGAAGGAAGGTTTACAAGAATCCCGAATAAAAATAAAATTGAATAAAATATGCCCACTCCCTACCGCTGGTATTAATAGTGTAAGAAAATATAGCTTGTGTAAAGGACATAAACAATGTCTCGTTAATTTAATTTCCTCAAATTATGCTTAACAGATTTTGAAGTGCCCTTGGTTATTTAGATTTTCGTCTTGTTTTATGAAATAATATTTTTGATAGTAAAAGATGTGTTTTTAGTTATGTCTTACTGGAACTATCAGAGTTAACATCTCAACTGTTGTTTTTAGAATTTCGCACAAAGCAACTCGAGGGCTATTTGTGCTAGCCGTCCCTAATTTAGCAGTGTAAGACTAGAGGGAAGGCAGCTTGTCATCACCACCCACCGCCAACTCTTGGGCTACTCTTTTACCAACAAATAGTGGGATTGTCCGTCACATTATACGCCCCCACGGCTGGGAGGGCGAGCATTTTAGCGCGACGCGGCCGCGAATCCGCTACCCTCGGATTACGAGTCGCACGCCTTACGCGCTTGGCCAGGCCAGGCCCGAACTATCAGTTAACATCTCAGCTGCTTGTTTTGTTTTTGCTTTTGAATTTCGCGCATAGCTAATCAAGGGCTATCTGCACCTACCCGTTCATAATTTAGCAGTGAGGGAAGGCAGCTAGTCATCACTACGCTCCGCCAACTCTTGGGTTACTGTTTTACTAACGGATAATAAGATTGACTGTGATATTGACCGTTACATTATAACGCTCCAACGACTGAAAGGGCGAGTATGTTTGGTGCGACCAGGATTCGAACCCGCGGCACTAAGTTTCTGAGTGAAACGCCGGGAACTTTTAGCGAGTGTGAGCTGAGATATAGGAGAGTTTTCTGCAAACTCTTGAGTTTATATGAATAGTGTAGGAAAAACTTATAACCCTTTTCCTGCGACAACCACCTTCACTTACCTGGGCAAAGATAAATTACTATATTCACTTGAACAAAAAAAATTACCCATACTGTAAGAAACAGGACCAGTTGAATGAGAAGAAAAAAGAAATGGATCCAACTAGGTCGACGAAAGTGTGAGTCGCCAAGGAAAAAGCGATGCCGACCACTGCAGTGTGAAATACAACCATGACTCCGGAAAACGAAGAAACATCCACAACGAGTGGCCTGAAAAACAAACAAAGAAGTATTCGATGCCAAATACTAGAATTAATTTAGAATTTAGAAAAAACTCCCCATTACTGGCACTTTGTAATATTACAAAAGCAAAATTAACATCTTTGGAATGTGATAAAGAAAACAATAAAAAGAATATAAAAGAAAAACGAAAACCAGAAAGAAAAACAGTTAAGTAATTCAAGTGAAAATTCTGAAAACGAAGATGAAGGTGAAGAAACTTCTCATACAGAGATGGATATAGTTCCTTCCTACACTAAAAATAATACGAATGATGCTACTAACTTAAACAAAGCCTTGGATATTGATAACGCAAAAACTAATGAAGAAAAAAAATCTAGAACAAAGCGATGAAGAAACAAATGAAAACCAAGAGTTTACTCTGGTAGTGTCGAAAAGAAAAAGTAGAAATTCATCACAAAATGAAACTACAAACCAAAAAATACACCACTTAAAACAAAACATCCAAATATTCTATTATTACTGAAGGCGAGCCTGACACATATAATCAACCGCAACTAGCAGCGAAAATTAGCAGATGTAAACCAGGTGTTGAAACAGCTAGGGTCAAGCGTTTTCCTTAGGGCGGTGTCATTGTACGAGGTCAAGGAACTGCTGGCGTAAATAAACTACTTAAAGAATGGCCCAAGGACGCCTTCGCACCACCTCCACCCCGCTAGCCGAAAGCCAATCATCAGAAAAGTGTACCCAAACCGATTTCGTTAGCAAAATATCCCAGGGCACGCAAACCATCAATGAAGAATCAAAAACTTGCGAATCATCTGCTTCGACTGACAACATCCAAACTGCTGACGCGGTTTCTCAAACCAAAACAGTCACGATTAATCATATTACCCAATATCCTGAAGATAAACGCATCTCGAGAGCATCCAGCAAGCCTATACTGAATATACTCCATCTCAAGGAAAAGTTTCTCAGAACGCCTCTCGCGGACATCCGAAGACCCGACTCAGACGACTACTTAGATTGGCTGTCATGCCCTTTTGACCAGTCACCAATTTAGTTCAAAATTGCATCCAAGTTGCTACCTCTGTGTTTGTTATTATTGTCATTTTCTTGATAATTTTAACTGTTACTGTATGTCAATTGTTACTAATCTGTGTAATCTCTTTCCCTACAGCTTTTCTTTCGGGCACGACCAGGGCCTATATTTGACGCCCTGGTCGTGAAAGTGGGTTTTCTCGGGGTACTCCCGTTTCCCCCCACTGCAAAAGTTCCGTTTCATAGGATCTATAGATCCCAGCCCTGAAAAGAGGTTCGTCATTTGGTATCTAGTATTTAAATGTAAGTTTAGTTATCTAAATTTAGTTTTTAAATTTTAAAAATCTAAAATTTAAGTGTTTAAAGGCTAATACCTTAAAGTCACAAGACCTAATCATGTTGACGCACTGTGTTTCCATCTCTCTGCTCTCTCCACGTCAAATATATTGTTATCATACATATCTTTGTGAGCCTGTGAGTGTGGTGCTGGGCCTTCCTTCGTCCTCTCGACGGCAGGCCCAACCGAACCGATTCTCAGCTTTTCTCGACGCTCCTCCTATCTAAATTTAATAATCTATCAACCTCGTGGTCATTCATGACCATCGCATTCAGATAAAGAAATAACTAACAAGCCACTGAAATTCATTCAATTATCTCCATAATCACTTGCCTAATTTACTCTTGCCATGAGTGGAGTGAAGAGAAACAATAGTTTCTGACCGCCCCTGGTTATTTTTCGTTCGACTTTTGGAGAGCGAAATAATAATTTAACCAAAATACATATCAAGAATCTCGCCTGGGAACATGAATATATATTTACCAGGAACTAATCCACAGCCTAAGGCAACAGTAATCAGTAGGGTGTACCAATCAGTGATGTCGAGAAACCCACTTGTTGAGAATTTTATGTGCAAAAACGGCTCGTTTGGGTTGAGAAAATATTTTACATAGAAGAGCGAACAACGTTTCGACCTTCTTCGGTCATCTTTCTTTCCTTAGTCTTTCGTTATCGTTTACTTCTGTGATAAAAATTATTTATTCATAGAAAACACTTTCCTCTTTCTACGCATGCACACGAATTTGAAATTGCCTTACATATGAAATAAACTTTACTAATCTCTGTAGAACAAAAAAACTTTCGACCTGCAAGTATAATGTTACTAACGTCGACTGAGAAGCAAATCTGATCTGAAGTTACAAACATAACACATCAAAAAACGGCTTATCCATCCACCTGTATATGTGGTACAATTAATGCCTTTTAATGACCTTACGTTCTTAGGTTAGGTTTAAAAGAAAGAATTTTGTTAATTGTGAAAAAAACGACTGACGTGACTCTCATATATAACCATATAGCCTTTCATATGTAATAATATACTTTCTCTCATATAACCATATAACCTCACATATACAATATACTATCTCATATAGTCTTACATGTATAACAATATAACCTAATGTATATAATAATATACTATCTCATACAGTTTTACATATATAACCATATAATCTAACATATATAGCGATATAGTATCTCATCGTCTGGTTCACGATGACCGAAGAAGGTCGAAACGTTGTTCGCTCTTTTATGTAAAATATTTTCTCAACCCAAACGAGCCGTTTTTGTACATAAAAGTAGGGTGTACCACTCCAAAACAAAACAGGATATTGAGCAAGCATTACATAAACTAAATATACCATACCCCTAGCCCCCCAGTGGCTCAGCGGTATGTCTGTGGACTTACACGCTAAAATCCGGGTTTTGATACCCGTGGTGGGCAGAGCACAGATAGCCCATTGTGTAGCTTTGTGCTTAATTCAAAACAAAACAAACAAACAAACCATACCCCTATAGTGGGAAGAATTATCTCCAAGGTCACTAAGAAACCAACATGGAACAACATTACAACATCTTGGAACTGATAAACAATGGTATCATTTTGTGGTACCAAAAATTCCAAGTTGATCAGCTTAAAACACCAGCTGTAGAAATTACACAATATTATAATTGCCAACGATGTGAACACGTTTCAGCGGCATGTCTAGCAACACCGAGGTGTTACGGATGTGACGGTGAACACCACATATCTGTATGTAAAAAAGATCAAGCTGAACCGAACTGCTGTAATTATGGAGAAACACAAACAGTAAATTATAAAGGATGCGACAAATAAAAAGATAAAACAACGCATTTATGATATAAAAACAATAAAACTAACACAAGATTACACACCTAACACAACAAACACACACAACTGCAGGTTCATTTACATATGCACAAATGTTGAAGGGAAACTCTACACAACCAAAACCACCAACAAAAGAACAACAAACCTCAACCAAAACAGTGAGCAATTCACAAGAACTTAACAAAATCACAGATACAACAAACAACCAAAAAATAACAATCTTACAGTGAAAGAAAACACAAATGATGATATAAGTCTGACAGTAAACTTAATTAATAACATTGTTACAGAATTCATAACAGAATTTACAAAACCGACCCAATCGAAATATTGCACAGACCTATTCATAGACATAGCTAAAAAACACATAACATCACATATACCGCAAGTAATCACAACAATCACAGGACACATGCTAAAATTTTAATTTCACAGTTCTAAGTATCAACACCCAAGGTGCACTTGCTTCCAAGAAACACGAGATCGAAGACATAATAAATGATATTAACCCTGTTATTCTTATTATATGTATAACACTAATTTTATATGCAAAAACGCGTGCTGAGTCCCAAGGAATGTATGGTCCAGTATGGGTGATTTTTCGGTGAATTTCTGTTTTGAATTGTGTGTCGGCTCTTGTAATTTTGAGGTTAAGAAATGATATTTGATTGCTTTCTTCCTGTTCACATGTGAAGTTAATGTTGGGATGTATAGAGTTAATGTGATTGAAAAAATTAAGTATGTGTTATGTAGATCTGAATCCTGCAACCATGTCATCTACATATCTGTACCAGTATAGTGGTGGATGTAATGCTGTGTTAATTGCTTGTGTTTCAACTTGTGTCATAAAAGTATTGGCTAGAACTGGTGATACTGGGTTGCCCATGATTAGGCCATTTGTTTGTATATAATTTTGGTTGTTGAACATGAAGTTTGTCTTTATCGTGGTGAATTCTATGAGGGTTGCTAACTGGTTACTCGGAATGTCTATAGTTGGATTAGGGTCTCGGATATAGAGTTCTAAGGCTATCTTGCAGGCTTCTGTTGTTGGAACTTCTGTAAAGAGGGATATAACATCGAAACTGGCCATTAAGGCTTTATGATTAAGTTGATTTAGATTAGACTTGAAATTAAAAGAGTCTTTGATGAATGAGCTGGCTGATGTTTTTTCAATCACATTAACTCTATACATCCCAACATTATCTTCACATGTGAACAGGAAGAAAGCAATCAAATATCATTTCTTAACCTCAAAATTATCAGAACCGACACCAAATTCAAAACAGAAATTCACCGAAAAATCACCCATACTGGACTATACATTCCTTGGGACACAGCACATGAAACAAAACAAAAACTCAACATGCTAAAAAACCAAAAAACACAGCTGTAAAACTATGCTCACCTGATAAAATTAACGATGAATTAGACAAAATAAAACAATACTTCATCAACTTCAATAAGTTTCCTCCACAAACCGTAGAAAACATTATACGCACACACCTAGACAGAAAGAAAAATCAACCAACTAAGGTCAATATATCTCACGAATCAAAAAATCACGAAACGATATACTGCTGTGTACCATATATTCCTGACATCAGCAAACAAATAACCAACATTTGGAAAAAACTAGTAAAAAATATAACATTCCAGTTAATACCAAATTTATTCAAAAACCAGGCACAAAACCGAGGTCTATACTATGTAAAAACTACACTGACAAACGCCACACCAACATTATTTATAAAATACAATGTAATAACTCACGATTTCTATATTGAAGAAAGAAGTAGAAAAATGAAAACCAGATTCAAAGAACATAAAATGTCACCTTCACACGTTTTCGAACACTTCAAGTCAAATAAACACAACATAACCACAGAAAACACTCAAATACTAAATAAAGAAACAAACATAAACAAACGCAAAATTA
>MU034026.1:0-25344 GCA_011833715.1 Carcinoscorpius rotundicauda | reverse complement strand
GTTTGAGAAACCAAAAACGAAATGTTCGAAAACAGCCGTACAAGAACAAGATTAATTTACCACAGATGATAACAAAAGAAGTTATGAACTATTACCGAAAAACAGTTAATGAATGACAAATAAAATAAAACCCACATTACGATAGTGTTATTCCAGAAGAAAACAACTTGAGCGATTAAGTGTTAAGTGATACATCGAAGTGCCTGTAAAACAGTTAAGTGAGAGAGTTGTTACAACGTTCTCTTCCGAGAAGACATTTCTGTTATGAGTTCAAAGAGACGACCAGGAGAGAACAATCTTGAAATGAAGACGAATGAGACGTGTCTTGATTGTTACGGATGGACTGCAATTTGTTGTATTAATTAAACTTAAATAATATAACGTGTCCCATATTAATCACTCTTTTCTTAATTTGGAGTTTTTTACGATAAGTATTATATGGTTAAATGTTATATAGCTAATGAATATTTTGTGATAATGTACTATCATTGAGTGTGTTTAATATATATCACTATATCTATGAACAAGTGTATAATGAATTTATGGTATAAATTTACATACATTTATTTACATTATTGATATTAAATTGTAAATGGTGATAGATGTAAGATGTAAGGATCGAAAAAGTGAGCTTTTACGAGTAAATATTTATCAGAAATTTTTATAAAACAAGTAGGAGTGAGGCCTCGCTAAATATTTTTGAAGTATCGTATAATATTGAGAATTGTGATACAGAATACAGAGAAGTATCATTAGACACGTGTATAAAACAATTACGATCCTAGAACAACAATGCTTGAATTAAACATGTTGAGAACAATTTTGCTGCTCGTTTAGTCTGTAGTTAGTTGATGCTATTAACTAAAGAGTTCAACCAAGAAGAAACTCTGACAGATTGACACCACAACAGTGTGAGAAAAAAGTTACAAAAGATTGAATACCAACAAGCTTAAAACTTCGTGAAATGTTAAAAACTGTCTTATTGATTAAATATCGATAACAAGAATGTGAGTACAGATACAAGATAAATATCCGGGTAAAACATTTGGCCATGTCGTAATATTTCTTTTACAGCATTTCTTTTCGAACTGTCAACACTCGATATATATTCTACAGAAATTAACCAAATCAAGCATTCGATTCTGTATCAAATCGTGTTCCTTAAACAGGAGAAACACACCGACAGACAGATTAACGAAATTTTTCTTTTGACAATAAATTATACTTTATTTCTTACTTTATTCAGTTTATTGTTTTATGTTTTTTCTTGCAAAAAAAATCAAACGAAGTTTCAAGCAGAGTTTTATTTCCAAATTAAGTTTACAGTAATGTCAAATGTATATTTTTCTTGCACTGTATAACCTTCGGATTGTTTTTTAAATAAAGGTAAGATTTCAAAATAACTACTGGCGATAATCCGGATCCTAACAAGCTGTAAAATTAAAAACATATATAAAGTTTTATATAAGTATGGTTAAAAGCAAAAAATTATCGATGTTGCTATTAATAAGTTATTTAATTGACATAAATAATTTTTAAAGGATTGGGGCGTGTTTATGCGGGATGACAAGAAACCCACTTCACCTATTACAAGTGTATTTTGGTGATGATAAAAGATATTGTAGATGGGATTTATGTTTATACATTTTTGTTGGAGAACAATATATTCCTGCTACTGTTATTATCGAGTGGTTTTCTAAGAGGATATCAACCATTATATTTTCTTTGCTGTTGTTCATTTAGATTTCAGTAACGGAAAGGTGTTCTTTGTATGATAACATAATTATTCTGTTGGTGTCTTGATGATTTCTTTTATCTCTTCTTATTGACGTATAGTTACATATTTTGAATCTATTCTGAGGATAAATTAGTGTTATCAGTGATGTCGAGAAACTCACTTGTTGACAATTTTATATGCAAAAACGGCTTGTTTGGGTTGAAAAAATATTTCAAATAGAAGAGCAAACAACGTTTCGACCTTCTTCGGTCATCGTCAGGTTCACAAAGAAAGAGGTAACTGACCGAAAGCTGACCACATGTTTGGAAGGGGTTGTGTAACTGAGTGTCGTAATGTAGAGGGCGGGGTTAGATGTTTGAATATATAATTTTATCTATAATATTAATATAGGTATAATGGCGTTCCTTTATATCGGTTTATTTTGGGTTTAAGTTGTTGTATAAGTAAGGCTTCTATAATTTTGCGTTTGTTTATGTTTGTTTCTTTATTTAGTATTTGAGTGTTTTCTGTGGTTATGTTGTGTTTATTATAAAGTTAGGGTCATTGTGAAAAACCAAGACTACGTCTGTGTCTCTTCCAAACATATTATTTTTGTATCTTTCATTTCCATTACATATTCCGAAATCCGGTTTCTTGTCAAAACCACTTTTATTCCTACGTCTGTTAAGAGCTCTGCTATTTCCTCAGAAATATTTGTAACCACTATTACCATTGTGGATGTTTCGGGTTTTCTTGTTACTTCAGTTTTCAGCGTACCTTCCTACAGTGTAGACCATAATCATCAAAAGTAGAATGAAATTCTGTTAAAAAATAAATAATAAATTTCATTTTTTATGGAACTAGGACCATTAACCAACCAAACTATTTGCTTTTTCTGTGAGGAAATTCTGTAGATCCAAAGTTATTTCACGGAAACATACAGTTACACAAACTAGTACGATATAAATTAGCTTATCCTATAACTTTTTTCCATAAAGTTTTAACATTTTATTGCGAAATGTTCATACATAGAACAGATTAAGTATAAAATAAATGGCATTATTCATGTTTAGTTCAAATTTGTATTAATAACTGTAATAGAAATGACTGATTAATTTAGTGAATCTAGTAAACATAAAGATTATTTTACTGTGTTGTGACAGATTCTGCGAGAGGAGCGTGATGGTAAATTCAACATAATTTTCTTGTTTGTTGTTTTATATGATGATAACGTTTGTCACAGTATTATTTTACTGGGAATTCTGTTATACTGAAATAGAATACCTGTTACGTTTTTTTATGTTTTATGTAGACTGAACGCAACAGAAAGACACAGATAACAGCTTGTATAATTTATTACAATAAACTATTATATATGTGACAGATATAAAATAAATTATATAATAACAATGACAGATATTCAGTTTCAACCTTCAAAGTTAATTTCAATACAAAATGGTACTGGCCTGTGTCTAATAATATGATCCAGAATGAAAGTTCAAAAGTCCAGATCAGAAATCAAAAATTCCAGTCTAGGAGGTGAATTTGGTCCCACGAAGAAATTCCGAAGTTTGAATGGAGAAGTCCAGAAACAATTCACAGTCCAATAAATTCGACGAAGTTCTTTTTGCGATGTTTTTGATGAATGTCTCAACTTGTTGTACTCCAATTTGCTCGGTCTCCCCTAAACAGTCCTATACGTGTTGACTTTCAGCATAACCAGTAATTCGAATGAATCGTAAAGATTGACGAAATAAAATCACAGCTTTTGTAGATCTAACTCCAGTCATAAATTCAAGTTGAATAAACACACAGCAAATGTTTAAACTTTCTCAAACGAAGACACTATTTCTTGAATCAAATAAAAACGAATGACTGACTTCTTTTCTCCTCGCGTCGCCGTCTGTTTTTATATTAGTATGCCTACTGTGTCCTCGAACAATCGTGTAACTTCCACAGAGTTCCAGAGTAATCTGCGCATGTCTGTTTTTGCACGAGACTCGTCGTCTAGACACCAGGCCGACATACATTCTATTTATAAACGTATGATTGATCTACCTAATTCTAGAAATTTCTACATAAATAACAACATATTTTATTGGTTTAAATTTCAAAACAATAATATAAACAACAACATGGGATTCTAAACGCTTTATACAAAACATACCTTTCTAAGAATTATGTTATCAATTTATATTTCACTAACAGTGTAATGAGATCAGGTCTCTAATGAACAAAAATTAATTTTGGTCTATTTATCTCATATTATTTTGCCACTTCTTATTCTGGAATGATACCATGCAACAAATACAACTATTTGTTTCCGGTGAGCTGTGCTCGAGTTCAACCGATAATTAACTTACAGAATAAACTGTAAAACACTTACCACTGACTTCATCTTCATTATTGTTTTTATTTTACAAATTATTATTATTTATTTGTTTGTCACACTCCAAACGAGTTTAGGTTTGGTATCGTTACGTCAAGTTATGCCAAACTTTCTAAATAAGTTAGCTTAAGGCTATTTAGATGAAAATTTACCATTTTGCCTAAATTATACGTTACAAGGTGCGTCCAATAGTTACTTCTTAATGATTTATTGTTCTATGTTTTACAGTACAGACCACTAAATATACGGAAGACTCAGCAGAGAGACCGATGTGGCTTTACTATAATAAAAACACAAACACAACTGAATATAAATAAACTAATTTTTATTGTCAGGTACTTATGTAATAATTTTTTTTTCATTGGTATAGTATGTATGATTAACAATTAATGTTCTCATTAAATAAGTTTCCTTATTTTTATTATTGTTTCAATCAAAAGCTGTAAACAGATCTGAAATCGATGCGAATATTTAATGTACTTTACCATCTTGTTTCCGTGTAATTGGTACGTGCTTCGTATGGAATGTTCTATTCTTCTTTTAAGGATAGTTACACTATCTTTGTTGATTATAATATCTGTGATATAATTAATTTATAATGTCTGCAAGTTATCTTGTCTCGAATGTATCGCTAGATTTCGTATCTAATTCTGATCCTTATTGGTTCATTAGATTAGAAGCCAGCAAATTTAAAAATACTGTTTGACTTTTAACAGTTTTGATGAATCCCATTAAATTGAACAACAACATATCACACTGTTTTCAAATATCGCATCAAAACTGTAACCATGCAGGAAATATGGAAGTGTTACGTAAAGTAAAGACAGACATTGTTCTACAACACTGTTTCAGTTTATTATTGAAAAGGAAACGTTGAAAATATGTGAAGAGAAGTATTTTATGTTTGGATTGGAATTGACAAAAATGGAGAATTCTATAAACTTAAGTTTTGTTTTTTTAAATGTTCTGAAACCGTGATTTTATTTGATAAATAAAAATTTCATTTCAAAGATTTTCTGGAACACAGTGCTGTCTAGTGTGATTCAAACAGTATAAAAGGAAAGAAAAAAGTTTATATTTGTGTATGTACCGGTGAACTAAAAATATTTTGATTTAAGATTATGATAAACTCCCATCTAATAAAGATTTCTGACAGTAGTTGATAGTAAAGAGTGAATATAATTATTCTTACCGCCACTTCTTTCATTTCTTAAAATAAAAATAGATGGCCAGATGTCATGGTATCTTTAAAAAATGTATTATCAAAGAAAGCTTCGACTGTCTCCAAGCCAACTTCATATCTCGTAAACTCACTTTGAGGATTAGCTAATTAAATATTAAAACTGATCTATTAATTTTACGTGAGTGTGTGGCCCAATTATTTGTGATTTAGATAATGTGATTACTGAACAAAATAATGACGAGTTAAAATAACTTGCTTGTTTGATCAAAAAGCGGAAACAGAACTTTGCTAGATATGATATCTCAATACAGTGAAAAAAATAATAAAACTTGGGAAGAGCTGGTTCATCTATTACAACAATGCTGAAAATGAGTCAACTTTAAAAAGTCCGTTTTTTTCTCTTTTACACGGCAGAGATGTACTGCTGCCTAGGCAACAAATAATGACCACAAAAATATTTTATCATGCAGAAGGTTATGATTACAAGACTGAGCTATAACAGAGAATGCCGTTAGCCTTTGAGGATAATAAAACATTCAACACAACCTGCTCTACATAGAGAAAAAAAACAAATAAAAAGGCGAAACCGATGATGTAAAATTAACATATAAATTATTTTGTATACCCTTATCGTAAAGAGAGAAAACACCAAGAAACAAGTAAAACTGTGGAAAGACACTTTCAGAGTCCTTAAAGAAACGAATTTAACTTATTTTGAGAATAAAGAAATGTGTGGAAAAAGAAAACAGTTGGTACATGTTAATAGATTAAAGAAACTGAAGAAAAGAAACCCTATCATTCCGAATATATGACTGGTGAAAACCACACAACTGATAAAAAGTAAATATTAAAGTGGAATCCAGCGAGTTGAATAAGCAAGATTTATCTTATGATAATGAAGAGATTGTGAAGCCAGTAAAGAAAATTATAATTTATAGAACGTTAATACTACATTAGGTGATGGAAGTGTTGACACAGATAACATATACCGACGTATACCCTCTCTAGTGACGTTAACGTCCCTGTACCAAGGGACCATGTATCAAGAACATCTATAACGACGTAAGATGATACTGTTACCCATGATTATAACCTTAGATCACTGGTCGTGTACCAACTCAACAAGAAATAATCATTAAATCTACTAAAAGACGAGTAAACTTTTAACCTCAAGTACTTTTAAATAGACCCACAAATGACATTAATAGAGTTATTGTTAGCTCTGTTGAAGAAACACGTGGTGTTCTAGAAGCTTTCAACAATATGTTGAGCCGTAGTCGTAGCTGTAATAAGATTTAAGTTGACAATATAGGATGTATATAAAAATTATTGAATATGTTATATATATATATCTTTGTGTCTGTGTGGTTATCGGACATTTCTCTTTATATGTTTCAGTTGTAGAAATATCTGTAGCTTTACTACGATCATTTTTCTTTTGGTGAGTGGAAACATGGCGGATATAATGTATTTTACCAGAAAGAAATAAGACGGGTATGCTTTTTATTGAAAAAGAAAATCTTATATTATCAAGAGATAAGTGAATAATTTTCGAAGATATACCATTGTTACAATATGTTCGATTAACAATTTGATTACGAGAAGAAGTAATATTGTTCGCAAAATCTTTTCTCGCAAGTTGTCGTGTCAGTTTCAATGACGGTGGTTCGGAAAATATTACGTCAATTTATATGACAAATCAAGTAATAGCAATCTAATGTTCAGTAAGAGTCATACAGGAAGGAACTGAGAACTATAGTTAGACGATATCTTATCAAGACAGAAGTTTTGTAATTATAACTAAATTATATTGAAGATAGCGTCTCGATTTCCGATCGGATTCCACAAAATGTGGTTTAAAAGACGCAAGAAGATATGTTTTTTTAAATTTTTCTTCACTTAAGCAAAAACATACGATTTACGTCAATTAAACAAAAAAATCGAACAATAAAGACAGGTATAGATACAAATAGTTAACTTAACAGGCCACTGTAGTGAACTAATTAAACCAGACTCTTCAATTAGATGACCAGAAATTTAGGAAAGTGTCCTAATTCTTAGAAAACACTTTGATACATACCAGAATCAGACAGTCTGAACTTCATAGAGCAGGAACTTATATGTTAGCTTTCAATTCTAGAATTCAAAATACCTAATAAAAATTATTATTTACAGTTGGAAATTGTAAGACTGAGTTATCTAGGTTAGAACAAGTATTATGTATGTAGCTGAAGATAGAAAGTTAGTTCATACTTTATACATCGAAATATATTAGAAAAAAATAGTGGATCAAATTGATAGGAAATTACTTCCGTACTTACAATATATGAAATCAGCTAATAGTGAATAGATTTATAAGTATTACAAATGAACTTATGTAAAGACAGCTGCAGCATAGAATACACTTAGGGTGTTTATAGAGATGTGTTTGAAAGCAACGAATAGAATGTTCAAATTATATAGGACTGTATATTTAACCTCAACCTTTTACTGTTCGTTAGCTCTAGGTGTGGAAATGAAAGAGAAAGATATCCCAAAATGTGTAGAAGGTTCCTTTAAAGTACATAACCCTGAACATTTTAAAAATAGAACAATTATACTTACATTATTTTATTCTTACAAAATTAAAACACCAATAACTTGGTTATTTTATGTGTAAAATATGAACTTACCTAATCGATACTATGCTCTCAATGAAATATAAATTGTTTTTTTATTGAACTTAAATAATTAAATTAAAGAATAGTTGATATCGCAGATTGGTCAGCTCCTAGCCAAGAAACTACGTTGTCCTTTTGTTTTAGAAGTAAAAGTAAATATACATGAATTCCTTTTAATATAAGAGTACCCTACTAGCAAAAGCTATTGCCTATGAAAGAGTTAGAGTTAATTTAAAATATAAAACTAGATTTAAATTTTAAACGACTATCAATCTTAAAGGATCACATTCGAAACTTGCCCTGTTCGAGAGCTGGGTAAAGTATCAAGGAATTTTAACAACATGTACATCACAGGAGAGCAACAGTGTAAGTGGAAGTTGACTGATTCAGTAATGATAACATTGTGATTGGTAGTTATATTTGTAAGTACGGTGTTATACACACTGCGTGAAAAATTGGCTTTAATGACATATTGTAAGTTAGATACGCTTATTCAAGAATAAAACCAAATCAGGCGCGGGCAACAATAAAAGGTTGTCTTACTTACAGGCTACTGAAGTGGTTGAATTATGTGATGATATCTCATCTGATTTTGATATAGAGTGATTTATAATAGCTGAACATTAATATTGAATTCGTAAATAATTGGCAAAGTTACCTAATTATAAGTTAAATATACAGATCAAAATTAATAGAGTCAATTAATATATATATAAATATGTTTGAGAAACCAAAAATGAAATGTTCGAAAACAGGCGTACAAGAACAATATTAATTTCCCACAGACGATAACAAAAGAATTTATGAAATATTACCGCAAAACAGTTAATGAATGACAAATAAAATAAAACCCACATTACGATAGTGTGATTCCAGAAGAAAACAACTTGACCGATGAAGAGTTTAGTGATACACCGAAGTGCCTGTAAAACAGCTAAGTGAGAGAGTTGTTACAACGTTCTCTTCCGAGAAGACATTTCTGTTATGAGTTCAAAGAGACGACCAGGAGAGAAAAATCGTGAAATGAAGACAAATGAGACGTGTCTTGATTGTTACGGATGGACTGCAATTTGTTGTATTAATTAAACTTAAATAATATAACGTGCCCCATATTAATCACTCTTTTCTTAATTTGGAGTTTTTTTACGATAAGTATTATATGGTTAAATGTTATATAGCTAATGAATATTTTGTGATAATGTACTATCATTGAGTGTGTTTACTATTTATCACTATATCTATGAACAAGTGTATAATGAATTTATGGTATAAATGTACATACATTTATTTACATTATTAATATTAAAATGTAAATGGTGATCGATGTAAGATGTAAGGATCGAAAAAGTGAGCTTTTACGAGTAAATATTTATCAGAGATTTTTATAAAACAAGTAGGAGTGAGGCCTCGCTAAATATTTTTGAAGTATCGTATAATATTGAGAATTGTGATACAGAATACAGTGAAGTATCATCAGACGCGTGTATAAAACAATTATGATCCTAGAACAACAATGCTTGAATTAAACATGTTGAGAACAATTTTGCTGCTCGTTTAGCGTTTAGTCTGTAATTAGTTGACGCTATTAACTAAAGAGTTCAACCAAGAAGAAACTCTGACAGATTGACACCACAACAGTGTGAGAAAAAAGTTACAAAAGATTGAATACCAACAAGCTTAAAACTTCGTGAAATGTAAAAAACTGTCTTATTGATTAAATATCGATAACAAGAATGTGAGTACAGATACAAGATAAATATCCGGGTAAAACATTTGGCCATGTAGTAATATTTCTTTAACAGCATTTCTTTTCGAACTGCCAACACTCGATATATATTCTACAGAAATTAACCAAATCAAGCATTCGATTCTGTATCAAATCGTGTTCCTTAAACAGGAGAAACACACAGACAGAGAGATTAATGAAATTTTTCTTTCGACAATAAATTATACTTTGTTTCTTACTTTCTTCAGTTTATTGTTTTATGTTTTTTCCTGCAAAAAAAATCAAACGAAGTTTCAAGCAGAGTTTTTATTTCCAAATTAAGTTTACAGTAATGTCAAATGTACATTTTTCTTGCACTGTATAACCTTCGGATTGTTTTTTAAATAAAGGTAAGATTTCAAAATATCTACTGGCGATAATCCGGATCCTAACAAGCTGTAAATTTAAAACATGTGTAAAGTTTCATATAAGTATAGTTAAAAGCAAAAAAATTGTCGATGTTGCTATTAATAAGTTATTTAATTGACATAAATAATTTTTAAAGGATTGGGGCGTGTTTATGCGGGATGACAAGAAACCCACTTCACCTATTACAAGTGTATTTTGGTGATGATAAAAGATATTGTAGATGGGATTTATGTCTATACATTTTTGTTGGAGAACAATATATTCCTGCTACTGTTATTATCGAGTGGTTTTCTAAGAGGATATCAACCATTATATTTTCTTTGCTGTTGTTCATTTAGATTTCAGTAACGGAAAGGTGTTCTTTGTATGATAACATAATTATTCTGTTGGTGTCTTGATGATTTCTTTTATCTCTTCTTATTGACGTATAGTTACATATTTTGAATCTATTCTGAGGATAAATTAGTGTTATCAGTGATGTCGAGAAACCCACTTGTTGAGAATTTTATATGCAAAAACGGCTCGTTTGGGTTGAAAAATATTTCAAATAGAAGAGCGAACAACGTTTCGACCTTCTTCGGTCATCGTCAGGTTCACAAATAAAGAGGTAACTGACCGAAAGCTGACCACATGTTTGGAAGGGGTTGTGTAACTGAGTGTCGTGATGTAGAGGGCGGGGTTAGATGTTTAAATATATAATTTTATCTATAATATTAATATAGGTATAATGGCGTTCCTTTATATTGGTTTATTTTGGGTTTAACTTGTTGTATAAGTAAGGCTTCTTTAATTTTGCGTTTGTTTCTTTATTTAGTATTTGAGTGTTTTCTGTGGTTATGTTGTGTTTATTTGACTTGAAGTGTTCGAAAACGTGTGAAGGTGACATTTTATGTTCTTTGAATCTGGTTTTCATTTTTCTACTTCTTTCTTCAATATAGAAATCGTGAGTTATTACATTGTATTTTATAAATAATGTTGGTGTGGCGTTTGTCAGTGTAGTTTTTACATAGTATAGAC
This sequence comes from Carcinoscorpius rotundicauda, assembly GCA_011833715.1. NCBI lineage: Eukaryota > Metazoa > Arthropoda > Merostomata > Xiphosura > Limulidae > Carcinoscorpius > Carcinoscorpius rotundicauda. The sequence goes on along the minus strand of MU034026.1, from coordinate 14,244 downwards.
CTCGGTTTTGTGCCTGGTTTTTGAATAAATTTGGTATTAACTGGAATGTTATATTTTGTTACTAGTTTTTTCCAAATGTTGGTTATTTGTTTGCTGATGTCAGGAATATATGGTATACAGCAGTATATCGTTTCGTGATTTTTTTATTCGTGAGATATATTGACTTTAGTTGGTTGATTTTGCTTTCTGTCTAGGTGTGTGCGTATAATGTTTTCTACGGTTTGTGGAGGAAACTTATTGAGGTTGATAAAGTATTGTTTTATTTTGTCTAATTCATCGTTAATTTTATCAGGTGAGCATAGTTTTACAGCTGTGTTTTTTGGTTTTTTAGCATGTTGAGTTTTTGTTTTGTTTCATGTGCTGTGTCCCAAGGAATGTCAATCACATTAACTCTATACATCCCAACATTAACTTCACATGTGAACAAGAAGAAAGCAATCAAATATCATTTCTTAACCTCAAAATTACAAGAACCGACACACAATTCAAAACAGAAATTCACCGAAAAATCACCCATACTGGACCATACATTCCTTGGGACTCAGTACGCGTTTTTGCATATAATATTAGTGTTATACATACAATAAGAATAACAGGGTTAATATCATTTATTATCTCTTCGATCTCGTGTTTCTTGGAAGCAAGTGCACCTTGGGTGTTGATACTTAGAACTGTGAAATTAAAATTTTAGCATGTGTCCTGTGATTGTTGTGATTACTTGCGGTATATGTGATGTTATGTGTTTTTTAGCTATGTCTATGAATAGGTCCGTGCAATATTTCGATTGGGTCGGTTTTGTAAATTCTGTTATGAATTCTGTAACAATGTTATTAATTAAGTTTACTGTCAGACTTACTTCATCATTTGTGTTTTCTTTTACTGTAAGATTGTTATTTTTTGGTTGTTTGTTGTATCTGTGATTTTGTTAAGTTCTTGTGAATTGCTCACTGTTTTGGTTGAGGTTTGTTGTTCTTTTGTTGGTGGTTTTGGTTGCGTAGAGTTTCCCTTCATCATTTGTGCATATGTAAATGAACCTGCAGTTGTGTGTATTTGTTGTGTTAGGTGTGTTATCTTGTGTTAGTTTTATTGTTTTTCTATCATAAATGCGATGTTTTGTCTTTTTATTTGTCGCATCCTTTATAATTTACTGTTTGTGTTTCTCCATAATTACAGCAGTTCGGTTCAGCTTGATCTTTTTTACATACAGATATGTGGTGTTCACCGTCACATCCGTAACACTTCGGTGTTGCTAGACATGCCGCTGAAACGTGTTCGCATCGTTGGCAATTATAATATTGTGTAATTTCTACAGCTGGTGTTTCAAGCTGATCAACTTGGAATTTTTGGTACCACAAAATGATACCATTGTTTGTCAGTTCCAAGATGTTGTAATGTTGTTCCATGTAAACTCTTTCTAAATTTGTTGGTTTCTTAGTGACCTTGGAGATAATTCTTCCCACTATAGGGGTATGGTATATTTAGTTTATGTAATGTTTGCTCAATATCCTGTTATGTTATGGAGTGGTACACCCTACTTTTATGTGAAAAAACGGCTCGTTTGGGTTGAGAAAATATTTTACATAGAAGAGCGAACAACGTTTCGACCTTCTTCGGTCATCGTGAACCAGACGATGAGATACTATATCGCTATATATGTTAGGTTATATGGTTATATATGTAAAACTGTATGAGATAGTATGTAAGATTATATGAGATAGTATATTATTATATACGTTAGGTTATATTATTATACATGTAAGACTATATGAGATAGTATATTATATATGTGAGGTTATATGGTTATATAAGAGAAAGTATATTATTATATATGAAAGACAATATGATTATATATGAGAGAGTATATTATTATATATGAGAGTATATTATTACATATGAAAGGCTATATGGTTATATATGAGCGTCACTTCAGTCGTTTTTTCACAATTAACAAAATTCTTTCTTTTAAACCTAACCTAAGTCCGTAAGGTCATTAAAAGGCATGAATTGTACCACATATACAGGTGGATGGATAAGCCGTTTTTTGTTGTGTTATGTTGTAACTTTAGATCAGATTTGCTTCTCAGTCGACGTTAGTAACATTATACTTCCAGGTCGAAAGTTTTTTTTGTTCTAAAGAGATCAGTAAAGTTTATTTCATATGTAAGGCAATTTCAAATTCGTGTGCATGCGTAGAAAGAAGAAAGTGTTTTCTATGAATAAATAATTTTTATCACAGAAGTAAACGATAACGAAAGACTAAGGAAAGAAAGATGACCGAAGAAGGTCGAAACGTTGTTCGCTCTTCTATGTAAAATATTTTCTCAACCCAAACGAGCCGTTTTTGCACATAAAATTCTCAACAAGTGGGTTTCTCGACATCACTGATTGGTACACTCTACTGATTACTATTGCCTTAGGCTGTGGATTAGTTCCTGGTAAATATATATTCATGTTCACAGGCGAGATTCTTGATATGTATTTTGGTTAAATTATTATATCGCTCTCCAAAAGTCGAACAAAAAATAACCAGGGGCGGTCAGAAACTATTGTTTCTCTTCACTCCATTCATGGCAAGAGTAAATTAGGCAAGTGATTATCGAGATAATTGAGTGAATTTCGGTGGCTTGTTAGTTGTTTCTTTATCTGAATGCGATGGTCATGAATGACCACGAGGTTGATAGATTATTAAATTTAGATAGGAGGAGCGTCGAGAAAAGCTGAGAATCGGTTCGGTTGGGCCTGCCGTCGAGAGGACAAAGGAAGGCCCAGCACCACACTCACAGGCTCACGAAGATAGTATGATAACAATATATTTGACGTGGAGAGAGCAGAGAGATGCAAACACAGTGCGTCAACATGATTAGGTCTTGTGACTTTAAGGTATTAGCCTTTAAACACTTAAATTTTAGATTTTTAAAATTTAAAAACTAAATTTAGATAACTAAACTTACATTTAAATACCACATACCAAATGACGAACCTCTTTTCAGGGCTGGAATCTATAGATCCTATGAAACTGAACTTTTGCAGTGGGGGGAAACGGGAGTACCCCGAGAAAACCCACTTTCACGACCAGGGCGTCAAATATAGGCCCTGGTCGTGCCCGAAAGAAAAGCTGTAGGGAAAGAGATTACACAGATTAGTAACAATTGACATACAGTAACAGTTAAAATTATCAAGAAAATGACAATAATAACAAACACTGAGGTAGCAACTTGGATGCAATTTTGAACTAAAATGGCGACTGGTCAAAAGGGCATGACAGCCAATCTAAGTAGTCGTCTGAGTCGGGTCTTCGGATGTCCGCGAGAGGCGTTCTGAGAAACTTTTCCTTGAGATGGAGTATATTCAGTATAGGCTTGCTGGATGCTCTCGAGATGCGTTTATCTTCAGGATATTGGGTAATATGATTAATCGTGACTGTTTTGGTTTGAGAAACCGCGTCAGCAGTTTGGATGTTGTCAGTCGAGGCAGATGATTTGCAAGTTTTTGATTTTTCATTGATGGTTTGCGTGCCCTGGGATATTTTGTTAACGAAATCGGTTTGGGTACACTTTTATGATGATTGGCTTTCGGCTAGCGGGGTGAAGGTGGTGCGAAGGCGTCCTTGGGCCATTCTTTAAGTAGTTTATTTACGTCAGCAGTTCCTTGACCTCGTACAATGACACCGCCCTAAGGAAAAGGCTTGACCCTAGCTGTTTCAACACCTGGTTTACATCTGCTAATTTTCGCTGCTAGTTGCGGTTGATTATATGTGTCAGGCTCGCCTTCAGTAATAATAGAATATTTGGATGTTTTGTTTTAAGTGGTGTATTTTTTGGTTTGTAGTTTCATTTTGTGATGAATTTCTACTTTTTCTTTTCGACACTACCAGAGTAAACTCTTGGTTTTCATTTGTTTGTTCATCGCTTTGTTCTAGATTTTTTCTTATTCATTAGTTTTTGCGTTATCAATATCCAAGGCTTTGTTTAAGTTAGTAGCATCATTCGTATTATTTTTAGTGTAGGAAGGAGCTATATCCATCTCTGTATGAGAAGTTTCTTCACCTTCATCTTCGTTTTCAGAATTTTCACTTGAATTACTTAACTGTTTTTCTTTCTGGTTTTCGTTTTTCTTTTATATTCTTTTTATTGTTTTCTTTATCACATTCCAAAGATGTTAATTTTGCTTTTGTAATATTACAAAGTTTCAGTAATGGGAGTTTTTTTCTAAATTCTAAATTAATTCTAGTTTTTGGCCACCAAGCGAAGTAGACCTCTTTGTTTGTTTTTCAGGCCATTCGTTGTGGATGTTTCTTCGTTTTCCGGAGTCATGGTTCTATTTCACGCTGCAGTGGTCGGCATCGCTTTTTCCTTGGTGACCTGCACTTTCGTTGACTTAGTTGGATCTGTCCCTTTTTTTCTTCAAATTCAACTGGTGCTGTTTCTTACAATATGGGTAATTTTTTTGTTCAAGTGAATATAGTAATTTATCTTTGCCCAGGTAAGTGAAGGTGGTTGTCGCAGGGAAAGGGTTATAAGTTTTTCCTATACTATTCATATAAACTCAAGAGTTTGCAGAAAACTCTCCTATATCTCAGCTCACACTCGCTAAAAGTTCCCGGCGTTTCACTCAGAAACTTAGTGCCGCGGGTTCGAATCCTGGTCGCACCAAACATACTCGCCCTTTCAGTCGTTGGAGCGTTATGATGTAACGGTCAATCCCACAGTCAATCTTATCATCCGTTAGTAAAACAGTAACTCAAGAGTTGGCGGAGCGTAGTGATGACTAGCTGCCTTCCCTCACTGCTAAATTTTGAACGGGTAGGTGCAGATAACCCTTGGTTAGTTATGCGCGAAATTCAAAAACAAAAACAAAACAAGCAGCTGAGATGTTAACTGATAGTTCGGGCCTAGCCTGGCCAAGCGCGTAAGGCGTGCGACTCGTAATCCGAGGGTAGCGGATTCGCGGCCGCGTCGCGCTAAAATGCTCGCCCTCCCAGCCGTGGGGGCGTATAATGTGACGGTCAATCCCACTATTTGTTGGTAAAAGAGTAGCCCAAGAGTTGGCGGTGGGTGGTGATGATAAGCTGCCTTCCCTCTAGTCTTACACTGCTAAATTAGGGACGGCTAGCACAAATAGCCCTCGAGTAGCTTTGTGCGAAATTCCAAAACAAACAAACAAACATCACGTGAAGTTCCAATTTATGTTGTAATGTTTATCAGTTTTTTCGTTTTATTCATTTTTTCATTGTGATTATTCAACATTAATAGTTTGATATCTTGTTTAGAAACAACCTAAATTTTATGGAAAATCGTCAACATTCTGATAACAAATATAAATCTTATTCTTAATTACCTATATTAGTCACTCAATTAATTATCAAATTCGGATCCCTATTGGTTGATTAGATCAGAAGCTACTGAATATAACAAACTGCTATACTGTTAACAGTTTTGATGAATCTTATTAAAATCGACAATAAAGTGTGATATTGTTTTCCTATATCACAATAAAACTGTTAAAATGCAGAAAACCTAGAAATGTTACGTAAAGTAAAGCCAGTGATTTCGTTCCTCCATACTGTTTCAAATAACTATTAAAATGGAAAGCACGAATATAGATCAATGAAAATATTTCATGTTGCGGCTGGAATTCCCAAAAATGGAGAAACCTGTAAACTTAAGTATAGTCTTGCTTAAATGATTGCCCCCAGTGGCTCAGCGGTATGTCTGCGGACTTGCACGCTTCAATCCGGGTTTCGATACCCGTGGTGGGCAGAGCACAGATAGCCCATTGTGTAGCTTTGTGCTTAATTCAAAACAACAACAACAATCTTAAATGATCTGAAACCATGATTTAATTTGATTAATACAAGTTTCCCATCAAACATTTTCTGGAATATAACGTCATCTAGTTTTTACCCAAACAATATGTGCCTGTCGATTAATGATATTTTAAATTAAAATTATGATAAAATCACATCTAATACTGGTTTCTGACTGTAGATGTAGTAAAGCATCGATTGTGAACTTTATTAGACTGACAACCGCTGCTTTCATTTGTTGAAATAAAAATAGGTTGTCAGATGACATAGTATATAATAAAAAAGCTGTATTATGAAAGAGAGCTTTTACTGTAATTAATCTTACTCATATCCCATAAAAGTACTTGGAGAATTGGTTAATTACCTATCAAAATTCATCTGTTAGTGTCACCTGATAATGTGACCCAATAATATCGTTGCATAAGGAGTTTTGAATACTGTTCCTAAGATCTTTTGTAATAGTACTTTGACCTAATAACTTAAATTCCATACAATTTATTTTTCTTTTACAAATAGATTTTCCATAAGATACGCAGACCTCGAAATTAATATTCATTTTTTTTTCTATCACGTAGAAATTGTTTACAAATTGGTAACAAAACAAACTCTTACTTTGTTCAATTTATTTTTTCCTTTATCACAACGAATAATTTTTAGTTTTATGTTTTAGAAGGAAAATATAAACTGATGAAAGAGAATAACATTGATAACAAATGAATATATATCTTTATTCATTTAGAATTTTTTTGGATTACTCGTCTCTTGTTTTAAAAAAAAACATGTTGTCATGAAACCTACCTCAAAATGTTGTAAAATGTTAAGTTAGTAATGAACTGACACCTACCTATAAATGGTGTAATGTTAAGTTGGTAATGAACTGACACCTACCTATAAATGTTGTAATATTAAGTTAGTAATGAACTGACGCTTACCTCTAAATGTTGTAATGTTAAGTTAGTAATGAACTGACACCTACCTTTAAATGTTGTAATGTTAAGTTGGTAATGAACTGACAACTACCTATAAATGTTGTAATGTTAAGTTAGTAATGAACTGAAAGCCCACCATGTATATACACCATTGCCACAGTCCGTTAGCCCATTGCAGCCAACACTTGTATTGTTCCAAGGTCCAGCCAAGTATTGGAAGAAAACGTTGCTCCGTGCAGTAGAAGGATGGAGATGTGGAAATTGGAAGTGTCCTTAGGTAAAGCTTAACGGTGGAAAACTTTGACATTCTGGTTACAGTTATGAAAAAATCATGATTACAAAAAATAAAACAATAACGGAATATAAATCACAAACACGTTTAGTTTTTTTCTTTTTCAGAAAATCGTAACAAAACGTCAAATTGACATGAATATCAACTACTGTTTCCTTTTATATATAACCCATCTATCTATATAAATTACACACTATGTATATATTATATAAGGTGGTTTATAATTTCTAATAACATTTTAGTGGTTCTAACAAATGTGAAACTTGAGGCAAAATGTTAATTCTAAAAACATTTTCAGGTTCATTTTCAAGTAAAGTTGAAATTTCTAAGCAACAAAATAAATTCATATTTCACAAAATGTATTATACGTACCTATTCACGCAGTAATGAATGATGAGTCTACATAATATATTCATACACAAAATACAATAATCAGTTAGACGATCAGGTTTAATTCAGTTTTCAATTCACACAATAAAATAAATGAATGTTATATTTCAAATTATTTTATTGAAGAGTTTATTGGTTTGAAGTGAAGACCAAAGGTTTGTGACGTTGTGAGTCCGCAGAGGTACCGCTGTGTCACCGAGTCATAAAACAGAACAAAATCTAAAGATCTATAATTTATTTTGACTTGACAATGAGCGTATGTTACCGAGCACAAGCCATAACATCATATAGTATCAGGATCTACATCCACTTACCACAGATATTGCATTTGCGGCAACAGCATCTACATTCCACTAACCAGAAATATTTCATTTGGGGCAACAGCATTTGCATTTTATTTTCTAGAAATATTCTATTTTGGGCAATAGCACCTACGTCCATTTAGCAGAAACATTCCATTAGAAACAACAGGCTATACAACCACTTTCTTCAAATATTTCATATGGAACAACATAATCTACATACACTTACTACTTGGTGGATTTGGAATATGAACATAATATAATTCTTCCTGATAATTCAGACATTTTGTAAAGTTATAAATAAATATAGAAGTTGTTGGTTATTCAGGTTTAAGATAAAACCATTATAATATATTGTAAGTGTACTGGTACTCTTGTTTTTAAAACAAGTCCAAATGATTACCTCTCGACGTGGATTCCTTTACATAATGAGAGAACCTTGTAGGACTTTGAAGGGAAGAAGAGGATTCTATTGGTTGAGAGGCATCGGAGGCACTAAAACACACCACTTGACCGTAAAGTCCTGTAGCTGGGTGAACTTGTGATGCTTTCCCCTAAAGTCAGTCATGTGATCCTGCTGGGCAGAAGTAACCTAAGTACTGGTGTTGAACGTTCTCAACGGGTATTATGGGTAATATGTCTGATGCTAATGTTTGGGTATAACAGTTACAAAACTATGGCATAGCGACACTGTCCTAGTTGGGTAGTGTAGCGCGTCCTCTTATTAGACTCCATGGATGGTGGGGTCAATGAGTAATGAATCATTCTGCATTCCTTATAGATAATAAAAATAATAAACATCAAACTAAAATAAAATTCATTAGTAAACGATCAATCATAAGGACAAATGGCTCCCCTTTTCATTCAGAAGAAACCAAAGGGCTGATTAGCTCTTCTGAGTTTGTCAAAAAGCTACAATATGAGGAGATCTCTGTTAAAATATCTTAAATACAGGATAGCACACTCCTACGAAATCGAAGTCCATTGGGAATATGCCTTTCAAGGTTACTCCCATGCTAATCTGAATTCCTCAAGAGGAGTGATCATGAAGAAAAATCTACTTAACATCCCTGAATCGGAGATCCTTGCTTGTTTCTCCAGCCAAGGTGTTTTGGCTGTTCGGCCTGTTTCCATTTTTAAAATTGGAACAATTTGGATTACAAACGTTCTGATGTTGCCGTTTAAACTGCTATCTCTGCCTGCCACTATCAAAGCAAATTTCACGTGTCACATGTTTCCAATGCTAAAGGTTCAGAGATTCTAAGAAATCATGTTGTAATTCCTTGACGCGTGCTTGTTCTGGAGGCTAAAGCCGCAATAGCTATAAGTGTCAATCGGACCCACATTGCTCTAACTGTAATTGTTCCCACCCTCCATGTTTTCGTCCTTGCTCTGAATTAGCAAAGGAAAAAGAGATGTATTTTTTGAAGACCATAAACAACATTTCTTATCCAGAAACACATAAACTGTTGTTTCCTCTTCCACCTCTGATGTATGCTGCTGTACTCCACTCTACTGGTACAGCGGAGGTACAGACAAATCTGTCTGATTCTCTTATAAAGACTTTCTCTCATCATGTGAAGAGTCTTCTACCCTCCAAGGATACACGTATTAATAAATCTACGTCTTTTCCTGTCTGTTTTTCAGCTTGGACCTCTCTCCATCGGTTCCCCCGAAGTGCAGGCCAGTTTTTGCAAGGTGCAGTATCAGAGGTACTTTTCAAAGAACCTCCTTCTTTGATGATCACTACTGGCCAAAAGCCGGATTTTGATGTTCGTGATGGGCATTGTATAGATAGCCCTTTGTATATCTTTATGCTTAAGAACAATCAATTGTAGTGCAATATCATTGTGCTATTAGAAGTACGAATGGTAAGGACGCAATGATAGATCTGTTGAAATATCCAAATGAGGAAAATTTAAGAAGATTGTATAGTTATATGTAAAAATATAAGTAATTGAATAATATTCTCAAGTCTGAACAAACTTTAGGTAATCTGTAAAAATAAAGCACAACTAATAAAGTCCCTGTGACTGCCACTACGTTCGTTTAATCTTCTATGGCTTTATGAAATTTATTTGGCTCTATATAATTTTAATTAAACTGACTGAATGTAGAAATAGGAGGATGGTTACAGTTCGCAGACGTTATGACTGAAATATTAATAAATTGCATCCTTCCATATATAATATATCTTTAAATTTTATGACAAGGAACAAACGTTTTTCGAGCCGGCATGGCCAAGTGGTTAAGGCACTCGATTCGAATCCCCGTGACGCCAAACATGCTCGCCCTTTTAACCGTGAGGACATTATGATTTGCGGTCAATCCCACTATTCGTTGGTAAAAGAGTAGCTCAAGAGTTGGCGGTGGTTGGTAATGACCAGCTGCCTTCCATCTAGTCAAACACTGCAAAATTAGGGACGGCTAGCGCAGATAACGCTTTGAGCGAAATCCAAAACAGACCAAACCTATCCAGAATTTTACATCAGAGAAATCGACAGAAAATTATAAATCAGGTTCACTGAACATAATAATGAAAAACTCTCCCATGTTTTCCACCATTGTAATTCAAAAATCCACAATACATCCACAAAAAACAGTGTAATTTTAAACAAAGAACCAAATAACGATAAACAAAGAGTGAAGGAATCTATCTTAATTAAACAAAACAACCCCGCTCAAAAACTAACACGCAGTGTACTCAGATACCTATACCATGTTGTGAAGCAGTCTCCAGTCATGTGACCTCTTTATTCTTTAGTGTGTGTATTACTGTGTCACTGTAAACCACTTGTACCTGATAATGAAATAATCAGGTTGAAACGGTGTGCATTTATAATAAAGTTTTATTCGTTACCAAATCAAACTGTTTCCAATTTATTCGAATATATCTTTATTCGAAGATTCCCTGATGAACAAAATTCCATCTTTTGAAATTATTTAAGCTACAGGACTTCAATTTTTTTTATTATTTATTTTATTTATTTATGTTTTCTTAACATCATGAAAATATTCAGGTCTATCCATAATATTTTACTCTAATTGTCCTTGCAGTTAACAAAATTTTTAGTTGTCCATAAACGTGAGTTAATCCTTCTTCTGTAATTTCTTGGAATACAGCCTATTCAAACAGGAAATACATAAGCTTTTGATAAATGCATACGAAAGAATTTAATTAACATTACCCACCGCTAACAAAAAAAGCAAAATTGATCGTCACATTAAAACGCTTCCACGGCTAAAAGATCGAGCATGTTTCATGGTGAGATTCAAACCCACAATCCGCAGTAGTTCGTGAGTCGAACGCCAGGTGCCCCTAGGTAACAGAATACTGTGTTAGTGTTGAATAAACAATGGTTTACTTGCTTTACCTTACCATCCGTGTTCGATTTATTCTTCACTTAGATAGTTCTGTGTGCACGATTTTCAGGCTTATCTGTAGCTAAGTGTCACATGAACATGATTCCGTGAGAAAGACTGAAAAATTATCTGCAACTGTTCGAAACTGTGACAGTTTTGTAAATGACTACCTGTTTGTATTTCCTACCTAGGAAGTTGCAATATTATTAATCATGTTGTTTAATATGATATAAAATAATAAACAGTACAAACTATCTTTACCATCAGTCAAAATTATCAAACAGTTCATAAGCCTTCTCACAATTCCATTATAAAAAATATCATTTAAAAGTGAAAGTTTTGAAACAGTGTTAAGTTAACATTAACATTACAGACTGTTTAGGTGTCTAAACATACAAGTAGGCTCTACACATTACCTCATATAGCTACATCTACATTATTATTACAACATTCAGTATAAAGAACTTTATAACAGGATGAAATTACTGGTTTTATATAAAAAGCAAATAACGAACTCAAATATTCTATTTGTAAAATACGCAAGACTTCAAATACTTTATAAATGAAACAAATAGAGAATTCAATATACATTTGTGAAAATAGTCGCATTATGTCTTCTTTTTTCTCAACATTACTCATTTTGGATTAAGGTGGGTAAGACATTCGATTCGTAAGCTGAGGGTCGTGGTTCGAATCCCCGTCACACCAAATATGCTCGCCGTTTCAGCCGTGGAAGCGTTATAATGTGACGGTCAATCACACTATTCGTTGATAAAAGAGTAACCCAAGAGTTAGCGGTGGGTGGTGATGACTAGCTGCCTTCCCTCTATTTTTGCACAGCTAAATTAGAGATGGATAGCGCAGTTAGCCCTCAAGTAGCTTTGCACGAAATTTACAACAAACCAAACCAAAATCATATCTAACAATTATTCAATTACAGTATTGTGCAAAAGTGTTGTTATGGTGGTAAGTCTACGGATTTACAATGCTAAAATCAGGGGTTCAATTCCCCTCGATGGACTCAACAGATAGTCCGACATGGCTTTGCTGTAAGAAAACACGAACACAAAAGTATTAGGACAAGAAAATATTTTGTCATCCTTTCCTTTTTGTGGGGTTAATTCTTTCATGTCACCACGTAAGAAAACTCAAATATTTTATACCTAAAACAACATGGTAATACTTTAGTGTTGACAACCGATGAACCAATATGAGAATACTTGTCATTCTTTAGAATTTCCGTAAACTTGTACCAAGGGTATATCATAAGGGTTTTGCTTGAATGAACATACTGATTAATTTTAAGGTCTGAAATAACTGCTCAATGCAGTGTGTTAACTATATAGAAAGAAGCTAGTAAGAAACGAACATATGGTACTGGTGTATGTTAGAAATCAATTTAATAACACTCCACACATAAATCTTCATACAGAGAGTGTGTAACACATTATATTAAGTCTTATTTTCATGGCCCAAAAAGCTTAGAGAATTGTCAGTTGAGCAGAGAGTTCGTACAAAAACTTTACGTGGTGCTGATTAGACTCTCCAGCAAATTGCTTCGGAATTGAAATGTACTCCTCGAACTGTCAAGTACACCCTAGATCATGAGACTGAGACAGGTAAGTTAGAAAATAGGAAAGGAAGAGGAACACCTAAACTCAGTTATACTGATGTTAAGTATCTTTGTTTGTACAGCTTTTAGGACAGAAGGAAGATTACACGAGATAAACAGCCATGAACCAAATTTCAGAAAAGTGTCCTGATATACAGTGTCAAGAAGACTCAATGAGAATGAAATATTTGGTTGTAAAACAGTTAGAAAACCTTTACTTATATCTCCAATCATCATAAAGAGACTGGAATCTGCTAAAAAATACAAAAGCTGGACTGCTAATGATTGGTAAATGGCTTTTTGAGTGGATTATGAAGGCATTATGAAAATTCGTTTAATGTCCTTTTCAAATAAGTTTAAAATTTTACATCCTAACCAATTTGGATTTCAGTCGGGTAAAAGTACTGAACATGCAATCTCTAAGCTTTTAACTCTTGTAATTAACTCAATGAATGCTCATTATTGTCCTTTGGTTATTTTCTTTGATTTTAAAAAAGCTTTTGATTCAGTTTCTCATTTTGTTTTAATTAAAAAACTTGAACATTATGGTATTAGAGGTACTGCTCTAAATTGGTTTACATCTTATTTGCAAAACAGAGAACAATTTGTTGATGTTAAAGGTTTAAGGTCCTCAAATATTGTTATTAAATGTGGGGTTCCACAAGGTTCTATTTTAGGCCCAATTTTATTTTTGATTTTTGTCAATGATGTTTTTAGTTTGCCTTTGAAGGGTACTTTGATTGGTTATGCTGATGACTTGGCTCTTGTTTTTTCAAATTCTGATTCCAAAAATTATAATGATGCTATACATGACCTTAAAATCCTTAAGAAGTGATTTCAAACTAATTTATTGACTGTTAATATTAAAAAAACTGTGTGTATGAGATTTGGATTTTCAAAATGTAATATGCAACATATTAAGTTTCATAATTTTTCTTGTTTGTCTGATAATTGTAGTTGTCCTGTTTTTAATTTTGTTGCTAAATATAAATACTTGGGAATTTTACTAGACAATCATTTAAGCTGGGCTCCTCATATTGTTACTGTAACTCAGAAATTGAGATATATTGGTATCATGCTGCAACCTTTAAGATTTATTTTACCTTTTAAGTTTTTGAAAACTATATATATTGGCCTTTATCAGTCTGTTTTACAATATGGTTTGATTTTTTGGGGTGGAGCTTATAAGTCTTACATTAACCATTAACAAATTTTTCATAATCGATTTTTGCATGTTTTTTATTAATGAAATTAATTTTTCTAATTTAAATATTTTTACTTTGCACAAGTTGTATTTATTTAAACTTGGTTGTTATGGTTTGAAATATATACGTGATTTTCCAATTGTTAATTTTGATTATAATACAAGAAGTTTTTGTCATGTTAAGTTTCGCATTCCTACAACTAAATACACTTTTATGTTTCATCAATTTTTGGTAATAGCTGCATATTTTTTAAATTACCTTCCCACTGATTTGTTTAAGGAATCTTGTTATGCCAAGCAGAAGTTATTGTTGAAAAATTGGCTATTTACTTCTGAGCAGCCTAAC
>VWRL01001623.1:0-25012 GCA_011833715.1 Carcinoscorpius rotundicauda | reverse complement strand
TTTAATTCTTTGAATCTCCTCTGATACACTTTTATGCTTTTGTTACGTAATATTAGTATAATGTTATGAGGTAGTTGAATCATGTTCATTCATTTTATTGCTGAAACTTATAATATTTTAACAGTTTAAAGCTCAGTTTTAAACTTTAAAATTATTTACTATTTCCAGCAAATAAAACTCATCATAGTTTGCTTAAAGTAAAGAAATGATATTTTATCCCATGAAAGAACCAAAGCTAACTTTTGTAGAGTTGTCTGTTAAAAAATCTGAATGTCTAAAAACATATTTTTAGAATGATAATGCATAAAATGCTTCTTTTTGTATTTTTATAACACAGTATATATTGTGTTCATGAAGTTCTGTGTGCAACACATAAATGGTTTAGTAGATTCTAATAATACGATTTCGAATCTCCAAGTGAGCATGTCGCATGAAAACTATTACCAATATCGGATCTCAGAGAAACGGGGTATATTAGAGCACTTTTTAATCGCTTTTGGAAATGGTATCTAAAATTTCTTTCCGACCAAAATTATTCTTACATACAAATCTTAAATATGTGTTAATAACAGGGATTTATAATTTCCAAGATAAGAATATCTTTCACACTGAATGCCATTGTTAAGCAAATGATTATAAATTAACTTGCAGCACTAAGATAATCCAGAAAGAGACCTGTAAAAATTGTACCACAACCTTTGTAAATGAAGTGTGGTGTGTAGCAACAGGTGAGAATTTATTACCCGAAGCTCCACGTCAAAGTTTATCCATGTCAAGAAAACCCACAGTGCAGAACTATTGCTCACATTTACTGTCATCAGGCAGAACATGACTGGGCTTGAAGAAATGGACTGAACAACGTAATAAAGTCAAAAATTGTTTTATTATAACGGACTCAGTCATACAGAAGAAAAACGTATGATAAAGTTGGTTTTCTCAGAAGAAACACTAAGTAAACTCCGTAAAGGAAATAATTATAAGTTAAAAACACAGAGATTTTTCGCTCAGTAAGATATTATTTGAATATTCAGTTTGACGAAAGATTTTCACCAACTTTGATCTAAAATAGAGGTGTATTTTTCGTTTTGTTCTTATAAAGTCTCTTTCTAATTTAATTTGGAATGACGCAAAGAAAAATTGAGGAAAATCTAAGACATTTTCTTTGAAAACTTCTGGTTTTTAAAGTAATCTAAAATGATTTCTGAGTAATGCTTGTTTTTGCTAGATTGATGTAGTGACGGTTTCCAAGTTTAAATTTAGCAAAATAATATTTAAGAGGTAACAATCAAACGCTTCTCAATTCCAGTGGTTCCCCAAAAATAAAGGTCTCGTAACAGGAATAGTGTCTTCAGGAATGGCTTTCACTCCAGTTTTAATGAATAACTTGCACACATTATTTATGAACCATAACAACCTTCAACCTGATGCTGATGGGTACGTTTGTTGCTGAATAATTAGTAGCATCATGGTAGGAATGGTGTTTTAAGTTGATTTTATAGTCTACAAGTACTGTTTAATTATCTAAAAATATTTAATAAGTTTCATTAGTATAAAGTTTCATAATTCCAAACTTTGCATCATTGAGTACAAGAGAAAAGTAATAATATCTAATTTTAATATTTAAAGACTGTATGTGACTTCAAGTGAATGTTTTTATATTTTCTGATAGCAAAGCCACATCAGGCTACCTACTGAGCCTACCGAGGGGAATCGAACCCCTTGATTGTAGCGTTGTAAATCCGTAGACTCACCGCTGTTCTAGCGGTGGGTCACTTCAAGTGAAGAAACGAATTATTGATATTAAGATGTGTTAGTTTTTCTTTAACCTTATAATTTACTTCTGTTCCGAGTGTTCCTGCAACAGTTACCTGGAAACATTTTTGTTTGTCATGAGCTTTCGCAATAAACTACACAAATACTATTGAACTAACTCTTCCACATTTTTAACAAGAGGAAAAGCACTAATGTTTGTCACCAACAGCTTTCTCTTGAGCAAAACTTATGAAATAGTAGAACTTCACAGCACTCTTTCAACGTTCGCCTGTTTTGAAACCGCAGAGTTCGAGTTAAGGAGAAGGGACTCTAACTCGGAACCTTCGGATCAGTTACACACATTACCCCTTGTCCACACATTGTGTGCTCACATAATCAATCAGATCAATGTAGTTCCTAATAATTTCAAATGTTTTCTTCATTGTGCATGGAAATTACAACATACTTCCATGATTTTATGGTGAAGTTACAAACCAAATGCTAAAAAAATGTAAAAATATAAATTTCTGATACATGTTGGTACAACAAGACTTTGTTGGCTATGAATAGTTATCACGCAATGTGATGGTTTTCAATTTCAAAATAGTTTTAATACAAGGAACCCAACTCTCTATATTCATTGTTTTGTGGCTATTTAGAAGTACGATGTCAACCCTATTTCATTCAACATTCAAATACAAATAACACAATATATCCAACTACCATCTACGAATGAACTAACAATATTATAACAACAAAACGGAATATTTTTTCTTCCTGCACAATTTAACAGATAACAATAAAAACTTCTAAACTTTACCGTCAAAACCAACGTTAAAGAAGCATAATTATTATTACTTACAGTTGAAACTGTAGGATGAATCTAGAAAACATGAGAAATTGTTCATCATGCATCTGAGTTTTGTTTTGAAAAAAAACAAAGTCAAAATGTTTTAAAACAACAGCTTATGTGCTCATAATACCTTTTTTTCTGATAGCAAAGCCACATCGGGCTATATGCAGAGCCAACTGAAGGGGAATCGAACCCTTATTTTTAGCGTTCTAAATCCGTAGACTTACCGCTGTACTGGCGGGGGGTCATCATACTTCCTTCATTATGTATGAAGTATGAACAAAATACAGATTTGTTAATATTATTTATAAGCACAACTTATTGATTGACTAAGATTTATATTTTATAAGAATACTACATTTTCAATGTATTTCTGGGCCATGTTTAAATCCCAGAGTTTGTTATCCTTGATTATTTTCTCTACGTTATCAACAGACTGAAAATTTGCGTTCCATAAACTTGGATATTTTAGTCTACCATGGATATATTAAACAAAATGCAACAGCGAAGCAAACAATATTACGACCATACAAACGACAATAAATCCATCAAAAAATACATGAATAAAACCAACAGTTATACAACCAGTAATACATCAACAAATGTATACATCAATGCATCAGTAAAACCAATAATGTACATATTAATAAAGAAAAGCACAGATATATAAATAAAGTAATCACGGATATAACAATGGATATACTCATAAAGTAACCACAGATACATTAATAAAGTAAACCGCGATTAAATATCGAATACAACAAGACATCTGTACATACGTTAATAAAGCCAATCATAGATTCGTTAATAACGTTGTACATGATACAGCCGTTGGTACGTCAGTAAAGGTAACAATAAATACATTAATAAAGTAAATCACAAATAGATCACCAAATCCAATCATGAACACATCAATAGATCCGACTATCCATACACTAATAAACCCAACTATAATACCATCATGGGTTTATGATTAAAGCTCACAATTAACACATTCATAATCTCAACCATGGATACAAAAATAAAACAATTATAAATATATTAATTAAGCATATCACGGTACGTACAGCAATAGTTGTATTAATCAACTAAGCATGGGGAAATTATTAAAGCTAGATACGTTGTAACCTCATAAATAAAACTAACCATGGATTACTTTTATAAAGCAAGTCATGGCTGTAATACTAAAGCCAGCCACTGATACATTTATGAAGCGAGCTGAAGGTATATCAGTGAAGTCAAATAGGCATGCATTAGCAAACGTAACAATAAATACAATAAGCTAGTCATTGGCATATTAATAAAGCATAAAATACGTAGAGTGAAATAACCACATTTTGTACATTAACAAGTCTGACTATTTATACATTTTTACGACCAACTGAGAACACATTGATAAATCCTATATGTTACCATTTATTCTATTGTCTATATATCAAATAGTTCAAAAATACGTTATAATATCAAGGAATATGAAAATTTGTGTAATTTGTTTGTTTACCCTTCCTTCCAAATATAAATATTTCTCTAGAGGCACATTTTGATTAATTTTATTTCTTAACAGCATTACACCTGCTTCTTATAATATTAAACTGTTATTCATTAATATATTAAAGTGAATTAAACATAATGAAGAGCGAAAAACGTAATTGAAATAACAAGTATTCTATTATACTATAATTCTTAGAAAATTGTGTATTGTTGATAAGTATAAAGTACTAAGTTAACCAAACCGGTCGCTTAACGCTGTGTGTGTTTTTTTTAGGTATTTTTCTGAACCTGAAATTTTGGATCGTGTTCCTTCTCTGTTCCTGATAATAGGAGGTGTAGAAAGTGGTGTTTTATTTGCTGGGCTGCTTCTATACATATTGTTTTACAATGTCGATCCATTGGAATATTTCTCTCTATGTGTATTCCTATTTACAGTATGTGTAAACTTCCTATGGAAGGTTTTACATGTACAGTTTAACTTCTTTGGAGTGTGAACATAACTGACACGTTTGGAAGAGTCACGAGACAGTTGAGAGCCACTAGAATTAGGTAATACTTAGTTTTGCAAACAAAAAACAAACCACTGCCCTAGTCTTAAAATTCTTGAAATAAATGGCTAATTCGCTTCATTCAATCCTCATATGTGGAACTGTTTAACAGAGTACTTTTATGAGACTTCTTTCGGATCCATTTTGAAAAGGACATTAACACACGTGCCTAAAAAGAAGACTGAAAAGTACACAAAACAAAATAACTATTTTTGCAAACTGCAACAAAAGTATTTTGAAGTGTAAAACATTTTACGTCATTAAAATTCTAAACAATTAATTGTTTTATCTTTACAAAGTTAATGACATTTACATTAGACTAGAAAATATGCCCAAAATAAAGCAAATAGAAGTATGAGATCATTTTGCATAAACATAAATTTATTATTCGAAATTGAAAACTGATGTCTCGCTATCACAAGTCTGTGCAATAAAGAAAGCCTGTGAAACATTTTCCTAACAGTGGCTCAAATGCCCCAGGCATTTTCTTTCACATTCATTTGGTTGAAGGTATGACTGAGCTAAAAATGTAATCCTTCGAACATTACTATTCAATTACCTTGATGAGAAACCATTAAGTCTTGTTCCTAAGTGGGTGAAATATCAACTTATTCTCCAATTCGACAAACACTAAAAGAAGGTGTCATTAAATCGAATAAGAAAAAATGAAAACATTTAGAGAAAATTAAACTGAGTGACATAATTATACGTTCTATACATATCATTCAAGGAGAAAGACGTTGAAACATTTCCAGTATCAATACGAAAAGAATCGAATAATGGAGAAAAGACACGTATATTAATCTTTCAAAAAGACACGTCTATGATGACAGATGAGAACACAACGAAACCAAAGGTAGAAGAAACACAACCATCATTCCAAAGAGAACGTAATCTAACGGTAAAAGAAATTTTGAAAATGAAAGAATATTACTTCTTACAAATAGTGTGCATTGGATCACTACATTCAACAGTGTTTGTGAACAATTTTTATAAGGTATGTGACATGATTATTATATTACTAAGTTCATTTTCTTTGTTTTCTTGCTTTAATTTTTGTTTTAAAAATTAAGATTTTACAAAATATTTTACAACTGATCATGAAAATGTCGTATACTTATTAATATATCCTCATCATTCCCAACCTATGTAACAAACACGCTTTTCCTCAATATTTTACAAACTTCAGTTCCTATTTATATGACAATCTATCCATATTATATCTATGTACGCAATAAAGACACAATTAGCTTGTTCAGACTTGCTTAATACCTATTAGTACTTATAAGAACTATTAGTGTTTTTCGTCAGCGAAATAGCAAGTTAAGAAACACAAATTTGAATTATAAATTGTTATCTTGTAACTCGTACTGTGTTCTACTATGAAATTAGTGTACACCTATTAAATTTCCTAATAAGTGTTCGTATTATGTTTTACTCATTCACTGACCTTTTCGAATATCACTGTTCGATGTGCATTTTAATTTCTCTGAAATTTAAACCTCCACTAACATCATAGGTAAGTGATAACTGGAACATTACAGTGAATAGTTTGGCCTCGATATTTTGAGAACTGTAGTTTCTGTAAGTTTTTAAGTAGTCAATAGTAATAATCAGGTGAGTAGTGGTGGCGGATCTTCTTTTGTAAGTGAATTCTACGTTACACCCAATGTTAGTATCGGTCATGGTTTTCATAAGATCCTAACGTTGTTGCATTTTATTGGCCTTTTTTCTCAATATAACCTCTCTTGTTGTAAAATGTCATAATTGGAAACAACCAACAAGGCAGAGCCAATACATAATAATAATTATTCGCAAAGTTATTGAACCATAATAAGAACACTTTTGCAATGACAAAACGTACATAGTTCTTCATCTCACAGTATTTACAAAACTAAGAAACAATACCGATACTATTACAAAAATATAATGAAAACTTGTTGATAGAATGAGGAAATTTAAACGCAAAAATTTTGTGGTAGTTACACTTCAATGCGTAAAAATAACACTGTTCTTGTTCTTAGTATGTTTAAGTTCTAAATTATAATCTTGTAAAGTCAGACTCCATCTTAACATGCCTCGATTACAGTCTTATGAAGTCAGACTTCATCTTAACATACCTCGATTACAGTCTTGTAAAGTCAGACTTTATCTAACCATAACTCTGTTATAGTCTTGTAATGGCAGACTCCATCTTAACATACCTTGATTATCGTCTTGTAAAGTCAGACTTCATCTTAACATACTGTGATTATAGTCTTGTAAAGTCAGACTTTATCTTAAAATACCTCCATTATGGTCTTGTAAAATCAGACTCCCTCTTAACATACCTTGATTCTTCTTCTTTATTTTGTGAGTGGATGTCAAAGGATTGTGGTTAGTGAAATGAAAAACAGTGCAGTTGGTGATGCTGAAATAGACATCAAAATGTTGTCGCGTCAGAAGTAAGAAAGACATTCTTTTTCAATAAAATAATTATTCTTCTAATCTTTGTTAGATTTCTTTGAAAACTGAGTAACTGAGTGTAAAACATGATTGTTATGTTCTTGTAACAAACCAACACCAATACGAACACCACTAACATCTATAGCAAGTTTAAACTGATTTTTAAATCTCTGGTGCCTTAAGAACTTGTGAATTAATTAGAATGTTTTGGTACTTTCAGAAGCATGATTCTATTGATTACTTCACATAAATATGTGTTTTTCAAAAGCAAGCTGTTCAAATATTTTGCTGATAATGAAACAATTGGACAGAAGTTCTTGTAATACAATAGTCATTCTCAGTGACAGTCATTCTAAGATACCATGTCAGTTCTATTTAGCGCATCAGAAAACAAATGTGCAGTCTTTTAAGTCACTCGTTTGATTATTTTTGAGTTCTTCTCGGATAATACTGTTTTGAATCTAAATATAAACATATAACTGAAATTTTTGGTTTAACATTGTTTTCTATATAATGATTCCTCTGTGACTCAAGGTTTTAATAATTGCCATATTTTTAAACTTGGTCAATTTTGTGGATAGTGACTGTGCTGATAAGTGACTTAACCGATTGAGAATTATGTTTATCAATGTACTCTTTCAACATATTAGTAGGACATAATCAATTTTTTTATCACTTGAAATATAGTGACAATATATACCAAATCACTGTTCTGTGACTCAATTTCATAAGGGTCACAATATTGAGCTTCTAAGGCATGACTAGAAAGAGGCAACAAGGCAAAAACCTTAACACATGGTTTTAAAACCTCTTTCTTCGCATGCACATGCCTCATTCTGCTTTGGATTTTCTTGTGATTTAGTTTTAGTGTATCGATTTTTCTTTGTAAGCTTACGTCTATACTATGATACATAATAAATCAGATTCACGTTAGTATTTTAACAAAGCCATTTTTCGTTGAACTGTTTAAGTGGTCCTCGTACTGAATGACAAAATTTCAGCTCAAAAGGACTAAAAACCAAGCAATTGTAACAGCATTTGGGACAGTAAATGAAACTCTCCATCCCAATCATTCTGAAATCCCAAACAATATGTCTGATTGATATCTTTCATTGTTTGGTAGAAACATTCCAGAATTCCTTAGGGTTTTAGATAAAAAGTACTATATTTTTATTTCTTAATCCTTAACTTGCTGAAATAATTCTAGCATAAAATTTGACACTAGCTCAAACTGAATTGCCTATGGCAAACCCAAAAATTGGAAGAAACTTCTTGGTATTAATAATAATAGTGGTGTGAATATGTTTTATGGAAATTGCTTCAGGAAATCGACTGGATGCATACATTATTATTACTAGTTACTGATTTTCTAACTTAGTTTTTCAAAATGTACATACAAAATCCATAATAACACTGTTGAATGGTTCATAAAATGCTGGTATAGGCTAGAGTGGGGCGTTGGTATATTTTATTTAATTCTTCGGAAATTGGCACATATGACATGACAAACATTTTGCCACATTCTTCCATACACGTGCTGAACAGTAATTTTGGAACAACTATCTTATGAGTAGTCTTCCATTTATTTCCACTTATCAGGTGGTCTCCAGTTTCGCCTGAATACTCAATTATTAAGGTAATAACATATGGCAACTTCTTCTGCTATCCTGGACGACAGTGAACTCTGATGAAATTCACTCACTCCAAGATACTTTCCCTGCTCAGGAATGAGTTTAATCTGGCTACGTTTTTCCGTTTTGTAATCCATATGAGATTCTCCTTTGTTTCTTTTCAATCCTCCTTAACCATTAAACGAAATCTTCTCATTTTCATTGAGCCTGCTGAAGAAATTATTTTTCACATCTTTATTCTTGTCAGTTCTCTGTTAAACAGATATGACAAAATCAAGAATCTTTTCACCTGATAATTTTTTACTCATAACTGTGGTAACTGCGCATGCAAGACAAATATTCTGAAGTTTCTTGTCTTCACATAGGGTTCCAAAAACACAGTTGGGATGACGTTCTCGCCAAATAGGTCGTTTCCAGGTAATAATTAAGCGCCATCTAGGTAAGGTACTAACCACTACCGTTCCAGAAACAATTACTGACTTTAAATTCAAAATATAAAGGAAAACATTCACAAAACCTACACTCTAAATAAACATGCTATTTCCAACTGAAGACCTCTCAGACAGCATTATAATGCCCTTCTATAACAAAGACTGGAAGACTTTGTTAAAATTTTAAAGGATTGTAGTTTGGCAACGTCACCTACTAGTGACCAAAATCTACTGAGATAAAATGCTTATATTCCTCCATGATTTGAGGTTCTAATGGTTTCAGTTTATATGTACATTTACTACTCAGTGGTTTATTGGTAAGGAACACTTTCTTTCAGATATGGCGCCCCCAAGTGGCTCAGCGGTATGTCTGCGGACTTACACGCTAAAATCCGGGTTTGTTGGAGCTAACTTTTATATGCAAAAACGGCTGTTCTGGGCCCAGAAAACACTTCAAATAGAAGAGCGAACAACGTTTCGACCTTCTTCGGTCATCGTCAGGTTCACAACACGATGACGATGACCGAAGAAGGTCGAAACGTTGTTCGCTCTTCTATTTGAAGTGTTTTCTGGGCCCAGAACAGCCGTTTTTGCATATAAAAGTTCTCAACAAGTGGGTTTCTCGACATCACTGATTGGAGCTAACTTGCTTGACCCCAAAGACTAAAACTGGAAATCTTATTGACATTCTTTAAGTCTATATTAGGTTTAGATTAGGACATCTGATAGGAAAACTGGTCGCTTTATCCAATCTTACTTAGGTACACAATTTATAATTTTGAGGACATTTTTCTGAACTGAGTTTGTACATTTTTGGTAAATGGCTTAAGTTTTTTAGCTTGTGTTCATCCAAGTGTGTTCTTATTTTCATGTGGATGTACTGTTGAAATTTCTGTATTACAATGAGTTGTTTCATCGGACGAAAATTTGTGACTATTGTTTTCCATAATAGTCATCTGTTAAACTTTTTTCTTCTCTCTTGCAAATCGTAGATGTGTTTGGTCTTTATGTATTCTGAATTTTATAAATATCGTAATTTTGTCCGATATGTTTTTGGCAGTGACTCAAAAACCTTCAAAACTGCCGATTTAACAATGTAAAAAATTCGCTATTTTATTCGAGAAAAAGTGCTAAAAATATTTCCTCTCTCTCTCTTTACCAATCAGAACGCTTTACAAAAGCACAGACTAGACATTTTTTGGCCATTTTAGATTGGTAGAAACGTTTTTAACATGTAATATGTGTTTATCAACTTCTTTTTATTGAAAATATTGCACTAGTCTCACATTTTTGGTTTCTTCAAAGTCTCTACTTTTAAATGAAGCTGTTCTGTTGGACCATGATTTATTAACCACTTTTGTGAACTTAATCTATGTTTCTAATTTTTTCTGCCTCAGTTCTAATTTTTTGTTTTTTATTTGAAATTTTTGCTCCTTTAACCTCAGCTAAAAATCTGGTATCAATTTATTTAATTCAACTGAATCATAAGACCACTAAACTTCTAATTTCCTATTTTCTCATCCAAATCTTAACACGTAACTGATAGTGCTTATCCAATACCATTAAACTCTTCCAGGATAGGGTTTTGACAAGATTTATATATGTCTAATACCATATTGGCTGGTTACTGATTTCACTTCTATAACTAAATTCAATATTCAGGTCTTTTTAATTTACAATTTATTAATAAATCTAAATAATTATATTATTTTCAGATCGCAGACGAACCCTCGATTTCTGTTAAGATAGAAATAATCGATCGTGAAATTAACAAACAAGAGAAAGACAGTTTATTGTAATAATTATTCACAAATTTATTAAATCACAGTGAGAATAATTATACAATGACATTATATACACAGTTATTAATCGAAAAATATTTACATTATCACGGTGAAATACTGAAATAATCATCCAAGACTGTTATGATATATTTTAAATCTACTCCTCATGATACCACTGATTTCATGACAAGCTTTAAAATTCATTCCTGAAAAGGAAATTGTTTGTGAGAGGAAAGATTAGTGCGTTACAACTTTATACGATATCTTTTCTCAAAAGAAGAGACATGTCCTACTTTATATTAATTTTTATATGATATTACGTCATCCCTTAAGTAATGTCCAATTTTAAGTTCAGAAAAAGAGAAATGATTTCAAACGCTTGTAATGTTATTCAATCAATGATGTATGTTTTATTATTATTTAATACTTCCTGCCAACGATTCAAAAGCTTTTGGATGCCACTGCAAAAAAAATATTGGGGTTTGGAGGAAAAGAATGTAGACAGGGTAATTTTGACATCTTCATGTGTTTCCAGCTCTTTTCCATCAAGATAATTCTGCAAACTTCGGAATATATGACAATCAAATAATCAGAATGGGAAAAGCTCTACATAATAAGTAGGATACGAAAGATTTCCCAGTCTAGTTCTTTAATCTTTGCAGATGTGATCCTTGCTGCATGGGACCGTGCACTATCCTGATGTAACGCAACACCTTTTTGATTGATCAAAGTAGGCCTCTTTTCTGTGAGTGCAACACTCAAACAATCTAACTGTTGGCAAAAGAAGTCTGATATAAGCATTACATTGAGTGGCAGCAACTCAACATGGATCACACCAACAATATTTCACCAAACGCTTGGCAAGACTTTTTTAGAGTGAAGATCAAATTTGAGCTTTGCTTTAGTCAGTTTACCTGCACCAAGTGTTATGTAAATGTGTAAATATTTTGTAAACGACGGCATGTCGTGTTGTGTTTGGATTTTCATTTCTATTATCTATGTTTCCATATTTATATTATTGTTTCGAAGTTTGAACTAATAAAATATGTTGTTATTCATTTAGGGTAACATTTAGAATTTTCTTGAATTAAGTAGACCAATCATATGTTTGTAAATGAAGTACTGGCGACTTCGTGTCTAGACGTGTAGTCTCGTGCAAGAACGGACATGCGCGGATTGCTCTGGAGATCTGTAGAAAGTTCGCGGTTATTCGAGGGGTCTAGGCCTACAATATATAAACAGACAAAGATGCGAGAGACAACAGAGATTCAGACATCAGTTTTTATTCGAAAAAAGAAAAAGAGGAGACTCAGACATTAGTTTTATTTCAAAAGAAGAGAGTCAGTTATTTGAGAAAGATTAAGTGTTTGCTGTGATTATTCAACTTGGATTTGTGACTGAAGTTAGATCTACGGAAGCTGTGATTTTATTTCGTCAATCTAGACGATTCATCTGAATTACTGCTTGTGTTGAGAGTCGGCGAAACTGTGACGTTCATCGGAGGCATCGTGAAAGGAACTTCGTCGAATTTATTGAACTGTGAACTGTTTCTGAACTTCTTCATTTAAGCTTCGGAATTTCTTCGTTGAACCAAATTCACACCCTAGACTGGAATTTGAGACTTTCATTTTAGATCATTATATTAGATACAATCCAGTACCATTTTGTATTGTGATTAATTTTGAAGTTTGAAACTAGTATTATTTTGTTTTGTAATTAATTTCGAATGTTGTAACTTAATATCTGTCACTGTTATTATATAATTTATGTTACATCTCTTATATTTGTTAATACTTTAGTGAAATAAATTATAGAAGCTGTTATCTCTTTTTATGTTGCGTTTGGTCTACGAAAAACATAAAACATAAAATATACGTAACAGAAAATTGAGGGCTCGTCCGGGATATCTAACAAACAATTTAATTTTATTATAAAATAAGATTTATATTCTATACAGATATACAGCTTGTATATTCAAAATGGCATTCTAACTTGAAGATTTTATAAACGAATTTAATCAGAATCCCTCTTTCGAATTAATAAGTGAGTTAAAAAAATCTGAATTGCTTGATGTTGGTAAACATTTTAATTTAGAAGTGAAGCAATCAATGAAGAAAGCAGATATTAAACAAATTATTGTTGAACATTTGGTCAGCCAAAAAGTATTACCTCAAAAAGTTGCACAACAATTGCCTGTCGCTCATTTTGACCCAGATTTCGAATGAAAAAAAATGGAAATGGAAATGAAATTTCGTTTAGAAATTGAAAGCAAACGACATGAAGCAGAACAAGAAAATAAACGTATTGAAGCAGAACAAGAAAATAAACGTATTGAGGCAGAACAAGAAAATAAACGTATTGAGGCAGAACAAGAAAATAAACGTATTGAGGCAGAACAAGAAAATAAGCGTATTGAGGCAGAACAAGAAAATAAACGTATTGAGGCAGAACAAAAACGTATTGAGGCAGAACAAGAAAATAAGCGTATTGAGGCAGAACAAGAAAATAAACGTATTGAGGCAGAACAAAAACGTATTGAGGCAGAACAAGAAAACAAACGCCTTGTTCTTGATGCCGAAATACAAATGGAACGCATTAAAGCTGATAAAGAAATCAGTATGAGTAAGGCACAGACAGAAGAAAAGGTTGTCCAAATGCGGTTGGATAATTTTGATGGTTCCAAACAAATTCGTTTTGTACCTACATTCAATGAAAAAGCTGTAGATAAATATTTTCAGCAATTTGAAAAATTGGCCCTTAGGCTAAAATGGCCTACCGAATATTGGACAGTATTACTTCAGAGTGTTCTCAAGGGTAAAGCTCAGGAAGTATTTTCCAAACTCACAGCCGAGCAAAGTTATTGCAAAGGTATTGCAATATATTATTGCTTTGTTAATATAATGTAATATATGATTATAAAGGTATTATAATATCAAATTGTATTACTTTATATTTAGGTATATGGACAAACATTTATATATGATGATATATATCTAGCCACAACTGGATCTGCATCTGCTGTTGTTCACGCTGTCTTTAGGGTGCTTATAGGACTAATGCAGGACTGTATATCATTCAAGGTAAAGAAACGAATCGACAAAATTAATTTGTTATGCATGGTTGAAAATTAACATTAATAGTTGTTTCAATAATAACACTTTCATTTGAAAACAAATGATCCAAAAACAAAGTATTCGTTATTTTTATCTGACTTTAAATTTAAATTTGAAAACTAATATCAGTAATATTTTAACACTTTCGTTTGAAGAAAATTATTAAAATTTGATAGTCTACAAGTACTTTGATATTAACTTGAAATATTCAATCAGATTGATTATTAAAAGGTTTTATAGTTCCAAAGTTTATCAAAAATTGATAATATCAAATTCAATATTTAGAGATTGTATGCTACCTCACAGGAAGAAATTTATTACTGATAATAAAATGTGTCAGTTTGATTCTAAAAAAAAGGGACTCAAATTCAGAGTCTTCGGATCGCAATCAGACACATTATCACTTGTCCATACACTATGCGTCTATGTAATTAGTCAGGTCAATGTAGTTCCTTATACTTTAACTTTTTTATTGAGCATTGATATTTTAACACAATTGCATAATATCACTGCAGTGTTACTAACAGAACTCCAAAAGAATGAAATAACACTCTTTTGATACATTTTTACCCAACAAGACTTTATTGGCTGTTAATGGTTGTCACGCGTTGTTCTAGTTTCCATTTTCAAAATAATTTTATTCCAATTAACCTAAATCTCTATATTCACAATTATGGTCTGTTATAGGCATGGTATAAAACCGATGCTAGCTTTCACAAAATTAAGAAATTCGAATACTAGATTCAATGTTATTCACCTATGAAATACAAATCAAACAATACGTTCAACTGCGTTCTGACAATAAACTAACAATATTACAATAATATGAGGTAACTATTTTGCAACGTGCATAATTCGATACATAACAAAAACTTCCCAGCTTTACCGTCAAAATGAACGTCAAAGAAGCATAATTGTTTTTATTTACAATTAGAACTGTTAAATCCCACAGTTTGCTATCCCTGATTATTTTCTCCACTTTGTCAAGAAAGTGAAAATTTGCGTTTTGTAAACTGGGATATTACATTCTACCATGAATATATTAACCAAAATACAATACTATAGCAAATTATATTGTGAGATTACACAATAAAGCCATCAAAGAAACATGAATAAAACCATCAGTTATAAATCAAGAATTCATCAACAAATGTATTTATCGATACATTAGTAAAATCAATAATGAATGTGTTAATAAAATAAAGCATAGATACAAAAAAAAGTAATCGTGAACACATTAATAAGGTAAGCTGTAATACAACAATGGATATGTTAATCACGGACACACGAATAAAGTAAATCGTGATTAAACGGCAAAGAAAACCGGCAGATACATTTGTAAAGCCAATCATAGATTCGTTAGTGAAGCTGTCCATGATACAGCCATTCGTACGTACGTAAACTTAAAAATAAAGACGCGTATCACAAAAACATGATGGAAGACTATATTTGGGGGCCTGATACGTGACAGTGATTTACATTAAGGTCGCAAATCTCGTAAAACTACTCACTTCTAAATGTTTTAGTTCATTTTTGTATAACGTTACTATAAACACATATAAAACTTGATTCATATGTTGTTTTATTCAGACCTTATGTAAATAAAAATATAGAAATTTGCCCGTTTTTACATAGAAAATAGGTTAATTCCCGAATTTAGTTATCCAGGTCACAAAAGCCAAGTTTGAAGGGAATAATGACCTTTTTCTCTATTTTTATAACATAAACAATGAAAAAATAACAAATTCTATTCAGTGTAATACAGTGTAATATATTTCTTAGCTTCATAACTACTGGATTATTGTGTTTCTTCACATTGGGCTCTTCTGTAACTATTTGGCCTGTAGCGTTTTATCGAATTATACCGTACTTCGGGTGGTTTGGAGCATTTTGTTCAGTTAGGACTATTGCCTTAATTAGTATGTTATGAGAATCTGTTTAGCCGAAATTAACAATAATGTAGGTGTTAAGTTCTACTGAGTTTTGTGGGGGGAAAGAAAAGTTTTTGAGAGCGAATTATACCGTACTTCGGGTGGTTTGGAGCATTTTGTTCAGTTGGGACTATTTCCTTAATTATTACGTTATGAGAATCTGTTTAGACGAAATTAACAATAATGTAGGTGTTAAGTTCTACTGAGTTTTTGGGGGGCAAGAAAAAGTTTTTGAGAGCGAATTATACCGTACTTCGGGTGGTTTGGAGCATTTTGTTCAGTTGGGACTATTTCCTTAATTATTACGTTATAAGAATCAGTTTAGACAAAATTAACAATAATGTAGGTGTTAAGTTCTATTGAGTTTTCAGGAGGCAAACTGTATACACAGCTCTTCCCTCAATGAAAGCCCTACAGATTCGATTTAAGTTTATACAAGTTAGCTCTCAACCCCCACTGGATTTTCTTTCTTGTGCTCGTGTGGTGCATTTTAAATGTTCTACCTTAAAAAGGCATGGACACGAGGTTAGAGAACTCGAACCTTAATATGAGAATCGCGGGTTCGACTCCCCGTCACACAAGACATGCTTGACCTTTCAACCGTTGGGGGAGTGATAATTTGACGGTAAATCCCGCTACTCTTTTATGAAAGAACAGCCCAAGAGATGGAGGTGGGTAGTGATGGCAAGCTGTCTTTCATCCAGTTATACACTGTTAGATTAGGAACGGCTCGTGTATACAGCCCTCATGTAGGTTTTCGCGAAAGTCAAAAGAAACAAATAAACATATCTTACAAAAGGTTCGCAGGTAACTTTAAGAAAACTACGCTATTTCATCTTTATCGTCTTTAAAATACATAAAACACCAACAAATATGATAAAAATGAACAAAATCTCAGCGTAGATTTTCAGTAACGTTCATTCTCCAAGAAAATTGTTACAGTCGAGGAAAAGAGTATCGGAGATGTAGAAGATGAGTCGCGAAACTAGTCGCAAATAACTATGCAGATGTAAATAAAATGTCTACTGGCTGAACTTAGTACATTTAGTGCATCAAATCAAAGAAGAATTTTCACATTTTTATATAAATCTATATTCTATGTTATAAATTACGACAAAATTATTAGGGCCTGCACCCCTGTGGCACAGCAACATGACTGTGGGTGTCGTTGTTTGTTATTAACCACAAAGCTACACAAAGGCCTTCCTTGTTGAACACAGCACAGATAGTTCATTATGTAGCGTTGAGCTTAGGTTTAAACACACACACGTTCCAGCATGGCCAGATGATTAGGGCTCTTGTCTCGCAATTCTAGGAAACGCGAAGTCTAATCCCCATCACACCAAACTTGCTCGCCCTCTCAGCCGTAAGGGAGTTTTAAGTGACGGTAAATCCCATCTTTCGTTGGTAATTTTTCGACGCCTTCACGGCTGAAAGGGTGAGCATATTTGGTATTTCAGGGATTCGAACCCGCGACTAACAGATAACATAAACTGTTTTATGATATTAAGATTTCACCTTTAAAACGTTATAAATCTTTACTTCATTACAATTTTTCGCCTTAAGGAGTTGTGTAGAAGCTTCATTATATTAACATTCTTCATCTCAACAAGCAGTATAAAATTACTTCTTTATAATTTTTAACTTGAAAAAGTTGTAGCATGTTTTATTATTGCAGCATAACTTTTTTTCTTTACGAAGTAAAATAATTTTTTTTTTACACTTCACAATTTTTCGTCTGAAAAGTTTGTTGTTAAGCATAAAGCTGTACGCTGGGACATCCTTATTTTGTCACCATGGGTATCAAAACCTAGTTTTTGGCGTTATAACTTAATTAGAGCCACTAGTGGAAGGCACCTTAAGAAGGAATGAAAGCTTTTAATTATATTTTTCTCCTTGTGAAATACTCTACACATTAACTTTATTTCTATTTCTCACCGTTAATTACTGTTCGTTTTGAAATGCCATATCATTTTATTCAGGTTAAGTAAAAGTATTTTAAAAATTATTAAAATTGTATAAGAAACTGCAACTTGTTTTTATATATTCTAAATATATATTTTATTACCGGCATCAAATTCTCTAAAAAAATAGGAAAGAAACTATTGGGTTTGAACCATCATAATAAATACACAGCTCTTAAGAACTTAAACTCTCGTAACAATGATAAATCAACTTCAAATATATATTTATTTCTATATTCTAGTATGGAGTGACGTAGATTTTTTACACCAGATGGGGGGATTATTTTTGCAAACACTTATATGGACTGTTCAATTTACAAATTGGTAATCTCTCATTACCTGAACATGAAACCTGTAAACATACTGTCACAGAGTAATCTTGTTGCCACGATAATTGCATGTACACTTAGGCCTACTGACTGATATTTACGAACTATCGTAGAGGGGATCCTGTGTGCAACCACTAAACCACAGCAAACCATGACAGAGCCCTCAGAGTTGTCTGAATTCGATTCATCCGTATAAATTGGAATAAAATAATGGTTCAAAAGATGTTCGACAAATAGAAGACGGTACTTCTAATCAGGAGAATCCGCCTTTCACAGATGATTGAAAAAAACGTTCACATTTGGGATGGTTATAAGCCATGGGGGAATGGGCCGACCAAGGGTGACAGCAACGTCACCTGAGGACAGCCAATATCAGGAAAAATGGCAGACCAAACTCTCGAATAGAGAATTTTGGAAATTCCTTGTGCAGAACCAAAGCCCTAGACGGTGAACGGTGTCCAACATCTTCAAGGCTTATATCCTGCCAGAGCCATAGACCACAAACCCATAGTCCAGTTTCAAAATACTGACAGCACGATAGATCTTTAGCATCAAACGTCGATCTATTCTCCAAAAGTTGGAAGCGAGAATACGAGGGATGTTTAATGGACATATACACTTGATACATAGTTGCTTGATTTGGGAAGTGAAATTAAACTTACACTCAATAAAAAAGCCCCAATAATGCTTTCTCAAGAAACATGGGAAAAGAAATATCACCGGAATGAAACTTTGAATCAAGGTGTAATTATTTTTGGTGGAAAAAATCCATGCAGACAGTCAGAGAAAGAAAAGTAAAATCGCTTGCAGAGCCAATTTTCAATGGTAAGGGGGAGTTGTTCCGTGATGGTATTGATCTTTAAACTTAAAAGTCTACCACTGAAGACACATCTGTTATGTAAATGTCATGTAAATGTTTTGTAAACGACAACATGTCGTGTTGAGTTTAAAGTTTCATTTCTATTATTTATATTTCCATATTTATATTACTGTTTCAAAGTTTAAACAATAAAATACGTTGTTCTTCATTTAAAATAACATTTAGAATTTTCTAGAATTAGGTAGATCAACTATATGACTATAAATGGAAATTTTTGGCGGCCTATCGTCTAGACGTAGCATCTCGTGCAGAAAGATACATGCGCAGATTACTCTGTCGAAGTTCCGGTGAATGTGTGAAAAAAGTAGGCTTACTAGTATAAAAGGACGGTGACACGAGGATAAAAAAGGAAGAAGAGTCAGTCATTAGTTTATATTTAATTCAAGAAATAGTGTCTTTGTTCGAGAAGTTTTCAACGTTCGCTGTGTGGTTCTTCAACTTAACTTTGTGACTCGAGCTAGATCTACAGAAACTGTGATTTTGTTTCATCAATCTTTGCGATTCATTTGAATTACTGGTTGTGCTGAGGGTCGACACGTACGGGACTGTTTAAGAGAAACCGAGGCAAATTGGAAAACAACAAATTTGGGACATTCATCGTAAAAGGAACGTCATAAAATTATTGAACTGTGAATTGTTTCTGGACTTTTATTCTAGATCATTATATTAGATACAGGCCAGTACCATTTTGTGTTGTAATTGATTTTGAATGTTAAAACTGAATGTCTGTCATTGTTAATATATAATTTACGTTATATCTGTTACATATATATTAGTTTACTGTAATAAATTATACAAGCTGTTATCTGTGACTTTCTGTTGCGTTCATAAAACATAAAAAAAACGTAACACATCCTACATGGACTCCATATTCCTGCAGGAAAGAATGGAAATGTGTCGAACCCACGCTAACTTAAAATTACAAATTCATTTAAAAAATTAAAAAAGGGCAAATGGCAACACAACCCATATGAGTGGAGGTCTTGCAAAATGCCGTTTCTCCAGGTAGTACCATGAGCCTTCTTAAGGGCAAATAATACTGATAGAAGATGTTGCCACTTCTCTGATCAACGTTTCATATTGAATAAGGATTGCTCTTTTGGGCAAGATCCAGGAATAAAGTTTCTTAGAAAAACCGCACCTTAAATAAAAAAGGTAATGGTCATATGCCACAGCAGTGCTTCACAACATTTTCCGATGTCATTGATTTTTCATAAGTCATTTACCCCAGTTTGAATAACGGCGGAAGTAATAATTAAAGTGCCTCCTAGTGGCTCAGCGGTATGTCTGCGGACTTGCACGCTAAAATCCGGGTTTTGATACCCGTGGTGGGCAGAACACAGATAGCCCATTGTGTAGCTTTGTGTTTAATTCGAAACAACAACAACTAATTAAAGTGCAGATTTCTTTATCATGGCTTAAATGCATCAAATTATAACTAGAACTAGTACATAATAAATTAAATAAAAAATAAACGTGTGTTCTCAAGATGGCTGGTAAGGATATTAAAATTATTTATTATTTTATGGAGCACCTCTTTCTAATATTTTGTTGTAAAGTTGTAAAAGAAGCGACATTTGCAGGAATTACAACATATTTTATTTAAATATTTATGGTTTATTTATACCACTGTTGGCAAAATACAATATTATATTCTAAAAAACATGTTAATTTGAAGATGATCTAAGAAGATCGAATTTGTTTGTTTGGGAATTTCGCACAAAGCTACTCGAGGGCTATCTGTGCTAGCCGTCCCTAATTTAGTCGTGTAAAACTAGAGGGAAGTCAGCTAGTCATCACCACCCATCGCCAACTCTTGCGCTACTCTTTTACCAACGAATAGTGAGATTGACCGTCACATTATACGCCCCCACGGCTGGGAGGGCGAGCATGTTTACGGCGACGCGGGCTCTAACCTGCGATCCTCGGACTACGAGTCGCACGTCTTTCGCGATTGGCCATGCCAGGCCGAGAAGATCGAAATGTCGTTCACTATTTTTTGTTAATAAAAGATTTAATACCCACATGAACTGTCTTGAGAATACATTTTTTTAATTCAAGTGGGTTTCTCGTCATCACGAAAAAATAAATGTATTTATCACACTGGAACTAGAATAAACAACGATAACTAAATACTTTTTTGTTCTTTAATTTGTTGTATAATTGATAATACTCGTTATTCTGATCAAACCATGAGTGAACCACTACAACCCTTGAGAAGCAACAGGTAAGCTGGTTAGATCTTTACAACATAAAAATGGATAGTGTTACGTATTATAGTTTATTTCGGATGACCTTCTGATTTAATATGCAATGTATGTTAAAGTATTAGTATTTGAAATAACCTGAAACTTGAATTTATAAGTTAATTAAATGGAATACGTGTCAAATTTATGGTATTTACCAACAAGATTGATACACCTAACTTTCTTTTTAACACAAATATATTTTAATATACAAACAAAAAACAATACAGTTTATAACAACCGTTACTGTTAATAGTTATCACAAATTATGGTTTATATACTATAGTTTTACAAATTTACAGACAATAATACTTGTCTCTGGGTGTGATGGTTTTTATGTACCATTTAGGTGAGACAAGATCTTCACTCAAAATCACTGAGCAACACCACTAGCAATCACTAGAATTAAATACAATCCTAGTTAGGAAAACACGCATGTTCAAAAAATTTTGATAAAAATGAAAAAAAAAACCGGTATATTTTGTTGTTGTTGTTTTGAATTAAGCACAAAGGTACACAATGGGCTATCTGTGCTCTGCCGACCACGGGTATCGAAACCCGGATTTTAGCGTGTAAGTCCGCAGTCATATGGGACAACATTCGCAGTAACTACATGTTAATGTACAATCGTGTGAAACCAACAAGTTTCTGTTTTTATAAAAACAATTTCAGAACTTAAACTTTTAAACTGCATAATTTATGATGCACATTTGGATCTTTTAGAGATGTGTATAAATTAAACACACCTACAACTACACTAGCTTTACTGAAAGTTATTTTTCTCAATTTCGCGCAAAGCTACGTGAAGGCTTTCTGCGCTAACCGTCTCCAAGTTAACAGTGTAAAGTTTGTTTGTTTTTGAATTTCGCACAAAGCAAGACAAGAGCTATCTGCGCTAACCGTCCTTAATTTAGCAATGTAAGGCTAGAGGGAAGGCTGCTTGTCATCACCACCCACTGCCATCTGTTGAGCTACTCTTTTACTAACGAATAGTAGGATTGACGAAACATAATAATTCGCACACGGTTAAAAGGGGAAGCATGTTTGGTTTGACGGGAATTCGAACCAGCGACCTTCACATTAAAAGTCGAACGCCTTAACCCACTTGACCATGCTGGGCCCTCGGTCCTGATAAAACGGCGTGAGTGCTGCTCACTAAAAACTAAACTTTTACGAAATCTTTTACATGTAAGTATTATAATTGTATCTTGGAGCATATGTATCAGAGGAGAAATGAATAATGAAGTTAAATACTCGGAGCGCAAAAAAAGTGAATGATAAAAGTGTGCAATTTCATTTAACGCGTAGAGGTGGAAGGAGTGAATGGACAAATTATGTAACGTGAGGCACACATAATGTTGAAGAAGAATATGTTGAGAAGATATATTTCAGTAGAAACGGATGAAGAAGATGTGGAAGCGAATATTAATGTTGGTAGAATTCAGTAATTAATTGCATTAAGACTAGAATTTAAATATCATAACATGTTTGGAATTGTTGTTGTTGTTTTTGAATTAAGAACAAAGCTACACAATGGGCTATCTGTGCTCTGCCCACCACAGGTATCGAAACCCGGATTTTAGCGTGTAAGTCCGCAGACATACCGCTGAGCCAGTGGGGGGCATAGGTTTGGAATAAAGAAGTGAGAAGCTAATATAGGACGTGCGTATAGTAACCAAACTAAACGCTAGCGACGTACACCAACGATATTCGTATTTCGTCTTCGAAACATTTTAAATTACCATATTTCACAAAACGTACCTCATTTGTACGCGCGTTTCTCAATACAGGGTATTGTTATGAACAAAGGTACAACCTGCTGATTTATTGTTTACTTCAGCATATACTTGAGGACTAGGTGAGTGGAATACGTTTCAACAACTTTAGAACCGTCAGAAACTTGGGTAGGTAAAACATTTATCTCTAATAAACACTGTTGTAGTGAATTATATACAACCTATTTCGTAACGTCTTTAAAAACATTACAAAATGTACCACAAGGTGTAAGAATACTCTACAAATTCAACCCCAATATTCGGTGCACTGGAAACTACATAAACAGTAGTTTAACCTCTAGTGGTGTGAAGACTGTACAAAATGTAAAATAACTTTTAGTTTTATGAATACTCCACGAGTTGTGTCCTAACTTAAGGTGAATTCAATTCTTTAGTAGCTTCACTATAACCACAGTCAAATGAGCACTAAAAACTGAACCTAATATCTTACAAATCCTAATTAAAACACTGGCTTTTATAAATATCTGAATATGTCATGATCTTAGTTACCTTTTCTCATAAAGAGTGTTGTGTATTTCTTGCAGTTTTTATTCCAATTATCCCACAAACTGACCAATATTTAACAAGAAAGCCAATTGTCTTTTTATCATTTAAGATATTTTAGTTAATTTAGTTATGTTCTTCATTTCCTGACATTTTTTTCATTTCTATAAATAACATCTAATTGAAATAAATACAATTTTTCCACTGTTACGTATTTTTTATGTTTTATGTTTTTCATAGACTAAACGCAACAGAAAAACACAGATAACAGCTTGTATAATTTATTACATTAAACTATTAACAAATATAACAGATATAACATAAATTATATAATAACAGTGACAGATATTAACTTACAACATTCGAAATTAATTACAAAACAAAATAATAATAGTTTCAAACTTCAAAATTTATCACAATACAAAATGGTACTGGCCTGTATCTAATATAATGATCTAAAATTAAAGACTTAAATTCCAGTCTAGGGTGTGAATTTGGTCCCACGAAGAAATTCCGAAGCTTAAATGAAGAAGTTCAGAAACAGTTCACAGTTCAATAAATTCGCCGACTCTCAGCACAAGCAGTAATTCAAATGAATTGTAGAGATTGACGAAATAAAATCACAGCTTCCGTAAATCTAACTTTAGTCACAAATCGAAGTTGAATAATCACAGCAAACACTTAATCTTTCTCAAATAACTGACTCTCTTCTTTTGAAATAAAACTAATGTCTGACTCTCCTCTCTCTGGCATCTTCGTCTGTTTATATATTGTAGGCCTAGACCCCTCGAATAACCGCAAAATTTCTACAGATCTCCAGAGCAATCCGCGCATGTCCGTTCTTGCACGAGACTAAACGTCTATAAACGAAGTCGCCAGCACTTCATTTATGATTGGTCTACTTAATTCAAGAAAATTCTAAATGTTACCCTAAAAATGAATAACAACATATTTTATTAGTTTAAACTTCGAAACAATAATATAAATATGGAAACATAGATAATAGAAATGAAAATGCAAACACAACACGACATGCCGTCGTTTACAAAATATTTACACATTTACATAAAACCACACAAAGATGTATATGGTTGTTGCAGTACTTTTTGTTGTAAGTCTATTTGCAAAACTTCTTGATGCATTGTCTTATTTTGAGTGTATGTGAAGGAAGAACTAGTGGGTTAAAGTATTTTACCTTTTCAATTAAACCAACGTCAATACAGACTCAATTGCTACGAGTTATATGAATCGGACCAAGCTGATGTTAATCACTTTTCAAATCTTTCATCATTCACATTTATATATGACAGTAAAAAATTCATTGAGTGTGAGTTG
>VWRL01001622.1:0-25000 GCA_011833715.1 Carcinoscorpius rotundicauda | reverse complement strand
ATAGTCCTAAAACAAAAACGTTAAATCAAACGATATACTTCATTATAATCATTCACCAAACACATCGAGGATAATGAGACAGTGAAGACAAGAAGTTTTATGTTAAAGTTACAAGCATTTATCAGGAACTCAATATTAACCTGATAAGTGTTGACCACTTGATGTGGTCATGTTAACATGACTTCTACTTATTTCTTTGCTTATATAGTTGTCGCAGTCATACCTTTGTATACATTACATAATATTTATCCTTCGTGCATTAAAATTAAAGAAAAAAATGGAACAAGTGAAAGCGTAGCTCCTACCAGCACTTCGACTAACATAATTTGTTTTTCAGTTATTTGAACACATAATATTTTTTCCATTCAAAGCTCTCTGTTACGTTCATTTTAAAATTACTGAATTATTACGTCAAAGTTTCTGATGAAATCTGCTAGAATATGCTGACAGATTATGATGCTTATATCAGTTTATGTTGTTCTCTTTTGATGAATTTCTCGTATAGATAGTTATCCGAATTTCTAATGGTAAGACAACAGAGAGAAAACAGACAATACCAATTGTCGCCATCTCTGTGGCTACTAGTTACCAAAGAATTGTGATATTAACATTACATTACAACGCTCTTCACATCTGAAAGGGGAGTATGTTTAGTTATTTAAGGGCTTCAAATCGCGAACACCAAACTGCGAGTCGAGACCCTAATCACCATGGATTTAAACCAAACATCAAGATTTCATAACAGGCACTTAAACCAGTGTTCTACAATTTGCATCTTCGATAAAGTTTGTATTTCACTTCAATTAATTGACATTTACTTTGTTCCTTCAGTCATGGTGTAAAAAAGTGGTTACTTCTGACAGTTAATTATGTAAACTATTTTGATGATATCAAAGTAATTCTAACTTCCTGTGAATCAGAGGCGTAGATCCTGGGGGATGGGGGATGCATCCCCCTTCATTTTTGTTGGGGGATATGATGCATACAATCATCCCTTCTACATTTTGGTCTGTTGCATTTTTTTGCACCATTGGTCTACAAATTGTGTGTTTGTTCTTGTAATTCTCGTGTTATTACAAATCGATTTACATAATTAGGCCTAGATGTAGGCTTTTTCAGCAGCCGAAATGTACATCTTTATGATAGGGGTGTTTCTAAGCTTTTCGATCTAAGCGATAGTTCGTAAGTATCAGTCAGTAGGCCTAAGTATACATGCAAGGCTTGCAAGTACTATCACAGAATCTACCTACGTCTTGTACGCAGTGTAAGATTAAGTAAACTTTTCATCACAACAGATTGAACAGAGCATGAAATTCGAAAATATTACTCCCAAGCATAAACTCTTGTGATCTAGATCTAGCAGGCCACTTGTAACTTGTAGCTGCATCAATCTTTTGTGTGTATTGTTGGGTTTTCCTAAGCCATTTGTTCTTATGCATGTCTAGCCAGTTTTATTGTCATACGCCTTACTCTCCTTAGCTGCCGAAGGCGCTGACCACAGTGTACAGTTAACGACAAATTCGGGCCGCTCGGATGCAGACGCGGCCTACATCACCCCTCCACTCCCTTTAGTCTGAGCCTCGATTTTACAAAAGGGCTCGTTAGACCTGTGTTTGTGGCCCTCATTAATTCATGAAATTTCCGATTATCACCGCCCTCTAATAAAGTGCTGGTGCTTTATGGTAAAAGAACAATATATTCTCTTATCATAGGTGGTAAAAATATTGTATTTTTTTGTACAATTAAAACACAAAAGGAGCGATTTTAACGGCCTGAAGCCTCTACAGTAATTGTATTGCTAGTTTTTGTTTAGGTGTTTTATTTAATGGACGTGCTTATAGACATTATCCAACAACGTGTTTGCTTTTAGATGAGCTTTAACAGGAATATAATATATTTGTGATTGTTTAAGTATTTTTTGAGAAACTTGCAATTACTTATGTTGTAACTAGCACACGTTATTGTCCCAGCAATGACCAACCGGTCTATAAAACTCGGGAGCCACTCTGAGGTTCGCGCTTTCGACTTAAATACATTGTACAATTCAGTCCTACTTCCATTCTGTTCTATCTTCGTCTCTTGTAAATTAGAGTTTTTCAATAAAGACTGCATTTTAGCCTGTTGAGTCATCTGGAAAACAGATTCCAATTATGACAAGCAAGTGTCTGAAACTTTCCGATATTAGACAGTTTTGCACGCTAGTTACCAGTACTACAAGTGACAATGCAGATAATCCAACAACCCTAGGGAAAGGAACAGAAACTTGCCATGTAGAGGAAATACCATGTTCATCAGAGGACGAGTCTGAAAATGTTTGTGCAACTATTGCACATCATGAACCACCAGATAGTTGTGAAACAAGTTTGTGCAGTAATAAAACATCTGACACTCCACAGATACAGTGTGGAAAGCCATATCATCTAGACGCACGACTAATACTGAGACAGAAAGCAAAATCTCAAAATATCAACTTCCTGGGCAAGTGGTTTGATGAGTTTCCATGGCTCCACTTCGACAATCAGACTCAAAACGTTATATGCTTTCATTGTGCTTAGGCGGAAAATAGAGGCCTTTTTACAAGAACATTGGAGAGACCATTGGAGAATACCTTCATATACACCGATCTCTGCAACTGGAAAAAGGCAAAACAAAAATTCAACGAACACCAATCCTCCTCTCAGCACAGATTCGATATATCTCCAGAAGGTTCATTTAATGTAACTCCAGTGACTGTCTAACTACATGATGAAAAAAAAGCAGAAGGAAAAATGCAAAAGAAGCCTAGCCAAAATATTCAGAAGCTTACATTTCTTACTATGTCAAGATTTTGCATTATGTGGACATACTGATACGGAGGGGAACTTCCTGCAGTTAATGAAGCTCCGGGAAGAGGAATATCCTCAGTTGACTGCCTAATTGTCAAAGAAAACCACATTCACTTCACCCCAGGCTCAGAATGAAATAATGGGGATGTTCAACCATCAAATACTGATGAACATAGCACAAGAAGTGCAGCAAAGTAAAATCTTTGCATTAATGGTTGATGGTACTCAAGATGTTACAGGTACCGAACAGAAAGCAATATGTGTACGATTCGTCGATGAGAATCTAGACGTGTATGAGACATTCCAAGGTTTATACTGTATTAAACTATAGAAACAATATTCTCGACTATACTTTATGTACTGACTAGATACAATTTTCCACTGTTAAAAATGAGACCACAAACTTTTGATGGAACCGCTGACATGAATGGTGCGTACAGTGGATGCCAAGCAAAAATAAAAGAGAAGCAACCATCAGCTTTGTTTTCTCACTGCGGAGCACACAAGGCTAATTTAATAATGCAAACACGCAGTTGAAGCTTGTGAATGTGTTCGAGATTCTATCCAGTGGGTACATGAACTCGGTATCTTGCTTCAAAGGTCAGACAAATGCAAGACAATCTTTGAAAATATTGTATTGTCAGACAGCCACAATGGTCCAGTTAAATACATCCGCCTACTGTGTCCAACACGCTGGTTGTATCTGCAATTACATGTGCTAATGATCACTACAGTGACATTGTTAATTCTTTGTCTGAATTAGCAAGTGAAAAATCAGATATAGCAGTAAAAGCACGAGGTCTGCTGGACAGTTTTAGAATTGTTGACGGCTCAGTATCCATTAGATACATTAGAAGAACTAAACCGTGCATTTCAAGCAAAATCAGCGAGAGTATCTGGCATGATTGAAGCATCTGCCATGACAGTTGAGCAATTGCGGGTATTGCGAACAGAGGAAAATTACAAGATATTTGATGAAGCTGAGGAAAAGGTAACTTCCCTAGATCTTGTGTCTGTTGAACTACCACGCATTCGCAGACCCCCCCAGAAGGATCAGCACACCATTCTGCAGCAGCTAGAGATTACTACAGAAGCTAATATTTTGAAGTTGTGGACACAGTCAAACATCTGACCACT
The DNA here is from genome assembly GCA_011833715.1 of Carcinoscorpius rotundicauda. Classification (NCBI taxonomy): domain Eukaryota; kingdom Metazoa; phylum Arthropoda; class Merostomata; order Xiphosura; family Limulidae; genus Carcinoscorpius; species Carcinoscorpius rotundicauda. The sequence goes on along the minus strand of VWRL01001622.1, from coordinate 21,038 downwards.
ATATTCAATGCAGACAACAATGACTTGAAGCAATATCTGGCACTTCAGAACATGATCACATCTGGCAAGATTCATAACTTCTATCCAGAAATCTCTGCTCAACGGCTCTAGTTTCAGTTGCCCATGTTCAAAGAAACAACAAAAGCAGTGTCTCTGAAAGGTGCAAAGGATGCTTACTGAAAAATGCATGAAACAAGCCAGCAAATGTTTAGTGAAGTGTTTCTTCTCATGAAAATTTTGCTTGCATATCCAGTATTCAGCTGCGAATGTGAACGCAGCTTTTCTGCATTAAGAAAGTTGAAGACGTGGTTAAGGTCAACTGTGTCTCAATGCCACCTCAACCATGTGGCAGTTTGTCACACTCACAAAGATGAAGTCGACAAGATAAATACAGAAGAGCTTATGAAAAAAAATCATGAACAGATCATCACAAAGGAGGTCGACGTTTAGGAACATGTAGATTAGAAGACTAAATGAATCTTAGTTCAATGAAAAGTGTGAATAATTATGTGCTACGTTGTAATGAGTTCGCAAAAACATTTTAATTATTTTTATCAAACAACATGAACAGTTTTTCAGTAGGTATAAACTTATCAAGGGTAATTACTAATTTTATTAATATTTGAAAATGTAATTCATGCAATCAAAGTTATTAGTAACCTTGTCAAGCATAATGGCCATCTTTTATATTGTGCAGTGTGCAGGAATAAATTCATGTGGCAGTTAATTTGTGACACATTTGTCTATATTCTATTAACATTTTGAAAACTGTTCACAACACCTCACTTATTCAAACCTACATGGAAATCTTGAAGTATCGTGGCAACAAGATTACTCTGTGACTGCATGTCTACAGCTTTCAGGTTTTCACGTAATTAGAGATTACCAATTTGCAAATTGAACGGTCCACATAAGTGGTTGCAAAAATCATTTCTCCCATCAGGTGTAAAAAATCTGCGCCCCTGGTGTGAATTAAGTCTTCCGGTTCTGCTCTATGACGAACGAATTTTTTTCTTATTTTCAAGAAAATTAATATTCATTAATTGTTTAAAATATTTAGTATTTCATCTTCTTTCATATAAAACTGTAATCAGTCAACTTTTAACAAAATGCAATAAGCACAAAGACACACAACTGAAATCGAACCTGCTGGACCACAGAGAGAAATTTTCAATTGGTAATTCCGTAGCCACAGTACCAAGGCAGAGAAAAAATAAATAAATTGAAATATAAATTAAGGTTATTATAATCTGCTTAATTTCCAAATTGACGTTTCCTTAGGTTAGGCCTGGCGCCTCTAGAGTTTTATTTCCTTACAAAATAACCTGCAAGAGGTAAATTAAGTTTCGTCTGATGTTAAAAACCTAAATAAAAGTTCTGAAATATTAGTAAAAGATGTACTTATATTTAATTGTTGTTCACAATATATTTGTTTGTTTTGTGTTTTGAAATTCGCACAAAGCTACTCGAGGGCTATCTGTGCTAGCCGTCCCTAATTTAGCAGTGTAAGACTAGAGGAAAGGCAGCTAATCATCACCACCCATCGCCAACTCCTGGGCTGCTCTTTTACCAACGAATACTGAGATTGAGCGTAACTTTATAACGCCCCCACCGCTGAAAGGGCGAGCATGTTTGACGCGAGGGGGATGCGAACCCGCGACACTTAGATGTCGAACGCCTAAACACGCTTGGCTATGCCGGGCCATGTTAACAATATAGCTTCACATATGTTTAAAATCCTGAAAAATAAACAAATAATTTGTGACAAATCTGTTAAATGAAACCCACTGCACAATAGAATAGACTGGTATATAAGATACTACAAGTAGACATGTAAAACCAGCAATAAAACAGAAAATTGGTGAATAAAGCCAACAGTTACAACATGCACGTGTAGCAGTTTTAAGTTAAATGAATGAAAAAAAACAGTTACAACATAAATGTGTAACAGTGTAAAGTTAGATGAACTGAACCTACAGTTACAACTTGAAGTGCAATGAATGGAAGTAACAGTTACAACATACACGTGTGACAGTTTAAAGTCAGAAGAATTGAATCAACATTTAGAGTATACGTATGACAGAAAAACGTAAGATTAATCAACCAACAGTTACAACGTGGAGACGCAAAAGTTTAAAGTTAGATGAATGGGTATTTGATGATAGCCACATGAAGTAAAGATAATACCAAATTCTTGGAAGTTCACGTATGAATAAAGTTAATGTGAATTACAAAAAGTAGTTTTGCCACTTTTACAATTATTAATTCTAAAAAAAAGTCATTTGTACATAAATCTAAATGATTCTCGTCTCCGTTTTTGTTTGGGGAAGCTATTTTCATAGAAGGCTATGCTTATCGTAATTTGAATGGACTTGAGGTAGAAATACGAGCCTTAAGCTTAAAATTATTTTGCGGTTGATAATTTGGCTTAAAAACACATCTCAAATAGATTTGAGGATATAACCTACCAAGTTGTTGTTTTGAATAAAACACAAAGCTATTCAATGGGCTATCTGTACTCTGCCCACCACGGATATCGAAACCCAGTTTTTAGCATTGTAAGTCCGCAGACATAACGCTGAGTCACTGGAGGGGCAACCTACAACCTATTTTTGTTAATTGATTTTTGATGTTCAATGAATATTTACCAGTATGTGGCAAAAATATATCTAAAATATATTTAGAAACTTCATATGAAGATAATTTATCAAAACTTAGCTCATTCACATAACTACTAAGCATTCTGTCAGCAAAATACATGGAAAACAATTTTTTCATAAGAATTATTTAATAATATTAAATTATCTGTGCTAAACTTCCTAAGCATTTATTTCCCTGCTTGTAGACATGATGATGTATGAGTTAAAGAAAGATTTCTTTGAAATTTAGTACGAATCTTACGATGTTGAAATTAAAATCACTACACCTTTTGTTCTTGTTATATGGTAAGTTTAATGTTAGAAGTGACCATCACAGTTATAAAAAACAAGTTGTAACATTGTTAATGTTCAGCCTTATATTCTTACCATTACTATTCACGTGTTAAAGGAAATGAGAAACTTAATGGGAAGTTTATAAAAAAAAAACAAAAAACATAGTCACTCACCGCCAACTCTTGGGCAACACTCTTACCAACAAATAGTGGGATTGATCGTTACATAATAACGTCCAACGGCTGAAGGGCGAGCATGTTTGATGGAACGGGGATTCGAGCCACGACATATTGGTCCTGTATACCGTGTGAACGGTTTAAACGGCTCTGGACAATTTTTCAAATAGTGCTTTTCATGCTAACACAGAAGCATTGTCCAAAGATGGCGCCAATCTGGGATCCATGCCAACTGCACTAATCTCGATACAAACTTGCCGTTAATCCGAAAATGCAATTTCTTAGTTGCAAAATTCGTCAATTTTGAAAATACTGGTTTGGCAATAAATATTCAAGTTTTCAGAGTTGGTATATTTAAAATTTAATCAGCATCCAACTGTATTTAAACTTATTGCAACTTGGGATTCATAGTTTTGAAGTTCACGAAGATAGGGAATCAGTTTAAGTTATGGATATCCTGAAGACATCTGCTGCATAACCATGGATTAAGTTGTACATACATCAACTGTAATTCGGAAGAAAAAAAAAGCTGAATGACTGATATTTATATAAAATACCTTATCCTCTGAAACTATAATCAAAGAAGTTATTATAAACATATGTAAATAATTTTCAAGTTTTATTACATTAAAATGTGACAAAGAATGTTGTTACAAACACATGCATGAATGTATCAAATTTCATGCTCTTAAAGTTGAATTGTATTCTGTTAAACTTCGAGAAAATGTATATAAATTTCATGTTTTATACTGTTAAAAGTAAGAAACTTGATAGTACAAACTATGATATGTTCGTAAATGTTGTTTTAATCTATTAAAGTGAAACTACACATGTGTATATGTGTACATGTATATATGTATATGCCATGTTCATTCTGGGACAGCGCGGGTCTATACAGAACCGCTACATGAAGCCATTACACATCACTATACAATTTGACAAACAGCGGTTTTATAATTGAATCTTATTCACATTAAAAAGCGATCAAATATTTTATCATTTTGTCTCGGTTAACAAACAATTAACATGAAAAAAAGATAAAAAAAGTTATTCAAAACTTGAAAAACTTAAGCTGTGTAAGTTAAGCCTCTTTATATAAAAACTATAAAAAGACAAATCTTCAGTAAATAATCAAATTAATATTGCAATGCGATAGAACGACGTTTCAGTGTAACAACAAATATGTTGTTTAAAACTCTTAACGGAGGTAAGCTAATATGTAGAATTATAGACAGAAGCATCTTAAAGTACTTTTATTCAGAAATAATTCATATATGTAATAATAATATAAAAATAATATTGATTTACCAACGTTACGAGTCTTAAACATGTCAAATCGATATGGTTTGTTTCTTTGTTGTTGTTTTTTTCAATTTTGAGCAAAGCTCAACGACAGCTCTCTGCACTAGCCGCCCCTAATTTAGCAGTGTAAGACTAGAGGGAATGCAACTAGTCATTACAACCCACGCCCAGTCTTGGGCTACTCTTTTACCCATGAATATTAGGATTGGTCGATAAATAATAACGCCCCCGCGACTGGAATGGTGATCATCTCTGGTGTGACAGGGATTAAAGTCCGCGACCCTCAAGTTACGAGTCAAGAGCCCTAAGCACTTGGCCATGCCGATCCAAAACTCGATACGGCTGGTGTATTGTAAATATTCTTAAGCAATTAAAAATACGAGCAATAAACTATCGAGAAGTAAAAACCATTTAACCATTCTTAACAGATGTCATTTGTACATCGTAATACCTAATGGACAAAAATTATTAAATCGCAAATAAAATGATTTTAATGTAGAGAAAAGTTCTTCCGTAATTTACATACGTGATAAACGTTGGTGGGCTTCAGAGCAATATTTGAATTTTTTTGTTTATTTTCACTTTTCCCACGATCGTATTTAAAAACCTTCTCTTTAAAATCAATTAGAAAATGATCGACGAGATTTATTCATCTCTGTGTAAACTCATAGTGGTCATTGCAAGTCAAATCATCTTTTCCACAAGAGGAACGCAAATTTTTGAAAGTATAGCAAATGCACCTGAGTTAAAACTGCTTAGTAAGAGGATGGATTTAGATGCTGGATTTGTGGTGGAAATTGCTGCATAATGAAATGTTTTCCTTCTTCCATGCCAACTTTCCCTGGTATAAAACCGGTACTTTCTTTTCCAAACTTAGTAAACAGTAAGTTGATGGCGACTGGACTAAAAATTGATTTCGTTGTAAAGGAAACGGTGATTTGAATATTGTCGTGGAAGATTTCAGTTAAATGTTAGTTGGTAATTCTGGTATGTTTAAAATTTTCTTAGAAAATTTGTTACTAATATAATATTTTATAATGACTGACTTTTATAGAAAGAGTATTTGTTGATTATCCATGATCTTCCTTTCGTAAATAGCTTAACACATATAGGCAATTAATCAGATAAAATTATTGTTGCACAGATTAACAGCTTGGCAAACACAGCTTCTGTGATGAAAAACAAACACAAATTTAGATGATATGAAGATGATTATTCTCGACGTACCATGTTCGTCATTTCCAAAAGTATACTATACTTGTATACAGCAACATCCAGGGAGTGTTGTTTTTTCAGTTTGATTTCTTGATACATATTTCGTTGAAAAATGTCTTCTACAATGAGTGTAGTTGTAAATTTAGATCAATGTTTACGAGTTCGTCTACATTCTCGTGTATTTCAATAGGTTCTCTTAATATTTCTTTGGTGAAAATATTTAGGTTCTGCAATTAATTCTGTTTTTGTGAATTTGCTTATGTGGTCACTTTGCTATACCTGAAAGATGACGACTGATGTTTCTATTTGCAAACAGCAATGATCTCCATGTCCTTTTATTCTTATATTCAATAATTGTTTAGTTTCACCTATGCATACTTTGTACCATGATAACTGGATCAATATATTCCATGTTTCTGAAAACTGTTGATGAGGTTTATTAAGTTAACTTGAAAGTTATCCACTGGATCTGAAAATTGTTCCGATTTGGTTGTTGTTCAATAATGTACCTATTCCACTTAAGAATTTCGGGTTATACGATACGCATGTATATTCTACTGTTTTTTCCCACGTTATGTTCTTCGATTTGTTTATCTAATTAGTTTTTGATTTTGTGTAACAGCTTGTTAATTAAATCTGTATCAAATCCTCGTGACAGAACAACGATTTTTACGAAGATGATTTCCTTTTTTGGTTTGAGCAGGTTCGAGCATGCCCCAAAATTCACGTTTTGTAAACACCAATTTTTTGTGGCAATCTGGTTTTCGATAAATTTCTGTTTCAATTTTGTCATCTGGAATTCTAGAAAGGAAACTTTAGTATTACTTTAGGCTTTATAAGGGACTTGTATGGAAGAATCAATGGAGTTAAATGAGTCATGAAGTTTTCTCAACCAACAGTTATTTTTTGTTGTAACAGTGAAAGTGTCATCGCAAAGTATACGTAGAAATATTGTTTTAATAGTATCTAGACGAACAAATTGTTTTCAAAGTCATCAATGAAAATATAACAGATGAGGGGTGATAGAGAACTTTCCATGCGAGGTCCGTGATTCAGTGTATGATATTCATTGTTGAATCGAAAATAGGAGCTATTAAGACATGATTTTAATAGGATAATGACTTTTCTGCTGATGGTATGCTTGCCTCATCACTTTATTTTTTTAATGAAACATCTAGTTAATAGAACTCTCGTGAACAAGCTTTTTATATCAAATGCTACCATCTACTTGTCTTTGAGGTTGATGTTTTTCAGAGTTCTTTGCGATGTACTTGTGTGAGTCTTGTAGATATAACAAACTTTTCTTTAAGTGTTTGACTTATGAGTAAGTTGGACTGTTGTTGCAAGCGTTGGTGAATTTAAAGGGCATCCTTTCTTCATGCAATTGTGGGTAAAATGTAAAATATTGAGGAGACTTTACGAATTTGTATAAGAATTTATTTTATACATAAAATTACTACATATTTTTGGGAAAGTTTTTTTAAAAAAAGCCTTCAATTTTAATCCTTGATATTATGTCTGACTTAGTCTGTTAATTTTTACTATGTTTGGACACATTTGGCATTTAATACAGTCTGTATTTCACTATTAAATTCCCTTATCTAAAAGCTAGAGGTCTCCTGATATCGAAAATTGCAGTACAAAAATATCTCTGAAATCTATCGAACTTATGATATACAGTTTATAAGATTATAAATATCGTGATTGAAAGAGACAAGAGATCAATTTTATAAAGAAACAAATCTTCTGTTCAAGTCATGATGAATCTCAAGACTTGGAAATTAAACTTAACATCAACTTTTCTTAAGTGCTTAAACTACAAACTTTGGACAGCTCAAAATATTTGCATTCATATATTACTTTGACTATAAAGAGCCGATTTTCCTAAGGCTCTTAAACTTTCATTTGGTTATCAAGATTATTTTGTATAAGCTCGTTACCATCTCAATACCACTAAAATTTTATGTCCACTCTGAAAAGAACCTATTTTTTTTTGCCTTTCTTCTTTTGTTGATTATTTAATATACTGTAAAAAAATTATACAAGTGGAACGTTTCAAATTACATTACTGGTAAATTATTCGGATTCACAAACACAATAAAAACTGGTTAAAATATGCTGGTTCTACAACACTATCAACATTTTTAATGTTGCTCATTTAGAAGTTTAAAAAAAACCCTCAAAACTTTATATTCTATAAACCAGTTAGAATATCTGCTTCATCAGACTCTCTGCACTTTCTGGCACTGTGTCACTATAACATACATTTAATACAGAACTTAAGTTCTGCCTCAAACTCAGTAAATCCTGAAATACTTTTGTAAACGTGTGTGTGTGATTTTTCTTAAAGCAAAGCCACGCTGGGCTATCTGCTGAGCCCACCGAGGGAAATCCAACCCCTGATTTTGCGTTGTAAATCCGAAGATATACCTCTGTACGAGCGGGAGGGCTACTTTTGTAAACAGAGATAAAAGCTCGCTTCATTAAATTACAAATTTCTCAGAGATGAGCTCTCGGTGTTTGGAGTAGCCTGTTAACAAAGAAGCGTTCACTTTCATATAGCTTTAGACTATTTTTACAATTTCTTTTTGCATTCAAAATTCATACTTATGTAAGTAGAACTACAGAAATCTAGAAAATATAATCCCTTCCTGCTAGATCCTCCCATTTAGAAAAACAAATGCAATCCACCACAAGATGCTTTTCTTATCTAGCATAGCAATTGTGGAGTATTCACGCGATTTTTGTAACCTGTCCTGACTTGTAACAGATGTTATACTTTTTTGTTCGTTCCTTTCTGTTTTGTTTGTTTTTACTTTTTCATGAATTATAATGCTATTTTTTCAGCTTTTCATGCGCATTCCTTTACAGAACAAGTTATATTTAACACGCCACTCTATCAGTTGCATCATTTACGCCGCAAACAAACCTACAACGTGATTTAAGTGATTAAAAGAACTTAAGTAAATTTCAAAAAAGCAAACTTGTGTTACTTAATCCTGTGATAAAACTTTGGCTTTCGGAGCTGGTGAGTTGGGTTCGAATGCATACAATACTACAAAATGTCTTTTGAACTTTAGGTGCGTAAAAATAGTGAGAGTTAGCCCTTAAACATAAGTAGTGAATGATAGGGCGCTGCTGACTAGCAGCATGGCCAAGTGGTTAAGGCGTTCGACTTGTAATCTGAGACTGACGGATTCAGGTTTCCATCACACGAACATTACAGTCATGAGGGCGTTATAATGTGACAGTCAATCCACTTTTCGGCGGTGGGTGTTAAAGACTAGCTACATTCCCTCTGGTCTTACATTGCTAAATTAGCGTAAATACAATTCGTGTAGCTTTGCGCGAAATTAAAACAAAAACAAAAAACAAACAGACTAGCAGCCTTCTCATTAGTCAATAACTCACAATTAGAAATACCGTTAGATAGATTTAGTCATTTTGTTTCATATACTAAATACAGAACAAAGATATCTGAATCTTTGGCAACGCAAGTGATAATATTCAGAAAAAACTTCTAACTTTTCTAATGAGAAAGAATTTAACTTTATCGTTCCTCACACATTTCAATTAAACTTATGTACAAGTGTTGAAGATCGGTATCAAAGAAAAAGCCTTACGAACTTAGAAGAGAGCCTGCTGTATGTTGTAATAGTATATAAATCATTGATAATGGTCAAAAGCAGGAGAAAATAATTTTCCAAAAACGGTGGGAGGGGGGAGCGAAGACCTGGAAAGGTTACCTGTTTAAACCACTCGCCAGTCAATAGATACTAGAATAACATCACATAAGAGACGCTTAAAGTTGCAATTCATACTATTGTAACATCAGTAAAACATGCGCATATCATGAATCACGAGAAGAATCTTGCACTTTATAGGTTACACCACAAGATAATATATAACTTCGAAAGCAAGAAATACGAATACTTATTAATCTTAACTTTGTTCTTATTTATTCTTGAACCAGAACTCCTTCGCAGATCCTGTGGAAGCCTATCTATTATAAGAAGAAAATTATTGTGATCTGGTGTGTTCGTCCCGAAACTCAATCTATTAATAAAATAGAGTAACTTATTATTAAAAAACCATATAAACTACTGGAATAATAAGTATAACTTGTTATTTAAATGGAATCTGTTATTAGAAGGTTATGTTACAAATCTTGGGCTACTCTTTTACCAACGAATAGAGGAATTGACCGTCGTATTATAACACCATTAGGTTGAAAAGGAGAGCAAATTTGTGGGTACAGGGAATTTGAACCTGCGACCTTCACATTGCCAGTCAAGCGCCCTAACCACCCGGCAATGCCGGGCTTGGTAATTTGCTAATTTGAAAATTACATGACGTCATTTTTCAAGTCGAACCAAAATATCTCCAGTGGTATCATCTCAATCGATTTTCATGACCAATTATACGTGATGACAAGAAAACCCACTTGTAGAGAAAATTATATGCGTAAAAACGGCTAGTATGGATAGAGAAAGCTTTATGTTGAGGAACAAACAATGTTGTTTTTAAGTTAAAACTTCAGTTATGCGCTTTTACACACAAATCTCAAATATGCAAAAATAGAACCTTAGTTCTATGACTAATTGATGACTAGTTCCCTTCTCTATAGCCTTATACTGCTAGATTAGGGACGGCTAGCGCTGATAACTCTCGTATAGCTTTGCGCAAAATTCAAAACAAACAAATAATAATGAATAGAGTCTCATAGTTTTCTGTGATAAGTCCTTAGTCTAATTTACGTTGGTAAGAGTTACAATAATTACATTTACTTAGATTATCTCGTTCACAGTTATTGTTCGTGAAATGGATAATATACGTTGCACCTGTCTGTCGTATTCCAGCCGGTTTGGTGACTTCTGGTATTCGTAAAGCCATTACGATCATCATGAACTGTACTCAGGTCTATCAAGTACTAACGAACACCATATCTGTGGTCACGTTCACCAACAACTTTCAGGCTGTAGTAAATAATAACTGCGGTGTTCACATGGGTAAAACCACAAAATAAACTTTTTTTTCGCGTTTACAGGTCTTATTAAACCATAATTTAAATCACGTGTTGTCACAACTTCCACCATACTCTGTCAAGTTATGCTCCCCAGTGACACAGCGGACTTGTACTTCTAGAAACCGGCTTTCGATACCCGTGACGGGAAAACTGGATAGTCCTTTGTATGGCTTTGTGCTTAATATCAAACAACAACTGTACAGTTATAATGTCCTTCAGTAGTCGTCTTAATATTGGCATGTCAGTTCATAACTGATATCAGTTTCTGTTCAACTACATTAGCATTTCATTTTCTGTTGCAATTTAAACTTCTGGTTTAGTAATGTACCTAAATCCTTTAATTTCATTTTTTGCTTTAAATTTCTGTCAAATGATGCTGAAGATGGTTCTTTTTGTGTTACCCCTTACGGTCAATCACGCGTAATATTATTTGTAAGTTCAGTCTTTAATATATGACTAGTTGCAATGGATAGCATGTCGAAATTTGTAACATTAGTTTAATTTGCTCAGATGGCATCTCGCAAAAAGAGTGCAACTAAATACAATCTCTTGTGATCTGTTCGTGTTGTGGAGTGTCCAAGGTACCAGATCAGAACCGTTGACTTCGCTCTTTTCCATGTTACAGTACGTGCTAAACCTCCTGTAAAAAGTCCCAAATCATCACACTACGAATAAGAAAACTAGCTTTCTAAAAGTTCGTTTCGAGAATTAAAAATTTCCTCTAAATGAAACTGTTACATAAATATTTGATAAGATCTGAAGTTAATTGGTTAAATAAACCAGTCTTACATCTGCAGAAGTATCTTTCAATGAAAATCTTTCTGTCAACATCATCCTAAGATATAGCTCCAAGAAAATATTTTACATTTTCTCAACCCAAACGAGCCGTTTTTGCATATAAAAAAAGAAAACAGTTTATCCTTTCGTTAACTGTGATGGGAAACACAGTTTGTTACTGTGCAACAGCACTTTGTCAATTAGCTTAATGAGAACTCCTAAACTGCTCACTGTTGCACTAATAAACTTTGGACCATTAAACCTTTAATTTTTAATGGTCCTGAACTATCTCTTGATTTATTAATGAAGCTACTTGGTTTTTGCGCAGTATTTCCAAAAATTATTGATCCCCAGTGGCACACCAGTCTGCGGATTCATGGTGCTCAAAACCACCTTCAGATACCCGAGGTGGACAGAGCACCACTATACTTTTGTGTACCTTTGTGCTTAATTACAAACGAAAATAATTTTAAGAAATTAAGGAACATGCAAGATAACTTTTATATATGCAGATGCTCTCATACGAATAACAAATACAAAATATTAAATAATTTATAAAGATGTCAGAAGAAAATGAGAACAAAATCATGAATTTATATATATATACAAGCCTGCAGTGTAAAATAAATTTTGAAAGTCTGTTTGTTTGGAATTAAGAACAAAACTCCACAACTGGGCTATCTGTGCTCTGCCCACCATGAGTATCGAAATTCAGTTTCTAGAGATCGGAGTCTTCAGACATACCGCTGTACCACTGGGGGGGATAACTGTTGAAGACTCAAACCATTAACCTTAGCCTACAGGAAAAAACGGGTTTCTTCCTGTGTTACGTTAACAAATGTCTAAAACTTAGTTTTTTTCAAAGTACAGAAAACAAAATAGGTGGCGTGGACAGGAGAGTGGACCTGGAATCGATGGAAGACCATATCTTTCAAACTTTTATACTATCCTTTAACTTACTAAGCACATTATCACTAATTGGCTAAATATGCATACATACATATTCATGCGATATTCAAATGTTGTGGAAATTTCTTTTATAACGTTCTTCTTTCAAGGTAGCGTTTAAGATATTTGTTTCTGACGTGGTTACGTTAGCGCGCATATTAATACCAAGTTTTATGTGCTATTCACCAGACGACATCATTTATCTGCGCAGAACAACCAATAGGAAAAACATTATAGAGTTGGAGTTTCTTAGGTTCTTTCGAGTTTTCATGTTGTTTTAACCCGTTACGTTATTGTTCGAGTTTTCATATCAATTTAGACCATCATGCAGTAAGGTTTTTTAAGTATTACTTGAGTTTTCGTGTTGTTTTAGTGAATCATATAGCTGGGTTTTTAAAGTACTTTTTTGAGTTTTCATGTTGTTTTAACCCATTATGTTACTGAGTTTATTAGTATTTTCGAGTTTTTATGTTATTTCAGCTCATTAATGTGTAACAGCCAAAGCTCCATGTAATTAAAAAATGTATATTAGTTATTCATCAGATCAAGCAAAACTATAACCTTATTACCCAAAATATATATTTTACTAGATAGTACATGGAGTTTCAATCTGAGAATCACCTTGTGAGGGACATGGAAGGTGGAAAACACTGAGATTCAAGCATAGCTACCAATAATTTGAAGCTGTCAACCAGAAGCAACACCCGTTAGAGACCGCTAAATCATATAATGGGATTGACTGTTATGGTTATAATGCCATCCGCGGCGAAGACACTGGATGTATTAAACAGAATATCGTGGTTTGAATTTTGTGCCTTCTAATTCGCAGTCTAACACTTTAACCCAGTCTTATTTTATTGGAAACCATACTTCAGAAGTATACTTCTAATTAAAAGATTAATATCCATATTAAATGTAAAACGGTCATGTTATAAAGTAATATATTTTATATCATATAACATACTTTAAAATACGTTTTAACTGAAACAGAAAATACTATTACGTGAATAATAAATTATCAGCCCGTCATGGCCAGGTGGTTAAGGCACTCGACTCGTAATCGGAGAGTCGCGGGTTCCAATCTTCGTCACACCACGTAAGCTCGCCCTTTCATCCGTGGGTGCGTTATACAGTTACGATCAATCCCGCTATTTGTTGGTAAAAGAGCAGCCCAAGAGTTGGGGGTGGATGATGAAGACAAGATGCCTTACCTCTTGTCTTACACTACTGAATTAGGGACAGCTAGCGCAGAAAGCCCTCGTGTAGCTTTGCGCGAAATTCAAACCAAACCCTAAAATATGTACCGCAATACACCTATTAAGAAAAATCATTACACAGATAACAATATCGAAAAAAAAATAAGATTAGAAAACTATATGAAAGGGAGTTTTAATTATATTGGAAGTGGGATTGAAATAAATATTAAAACATTTCATTTTTTTTAAATCATCTCATTGTGAGTGTTACCCAATATGAAAGCTACCCAACAAACAAACAAAACTGAAAATATTACTGAATTCTTCAGAGGAATTTTGAAAATTTTGTAAAATTACCACATTTAAAGCTCCGCGATCAATTGATTAATAATATTCAACGCTCCAGGATGATTTAGGAAGACCATATAACACGTCTTTGCAAATTTAAAATACACAAAACATTTACAGTAAATTGAAATAATCGACGTCTCGCGAAATTTTGAAAGACCTCATAAAATGTTTTCGCAAAATTATGACAAATAAACAAAATATTTAACTCTCTAAGGAAGTTTAAGGAGTATTTTAGACGCTATAAAATTAAATTATTGGGATTTTTCAGCATAAAAGAATAGTAAAACGGGGTAATAATAGACTGAAAACATTAAGTTCAACGTTTTATTGTCTTTAAACTGAGAACGTATACGTTAACTATGTAGAAATATAATTACATTTGCAATTGTCACTAATTTTCATTTGACACGAAAATTTTCCTATTTTCCTTTACCACGTAATAAACATAGTGCAGCACTATTTACGTATAGCGCACGAGTTGACTGTATACAGCTGGCTATAAAGCGACAGATAAGTGCATTTCGTAAACGTTGGATTACAAACTAATTCGAGAATTTCAGTTAAATACAATCACATGAGTGCACATTCAACTGTGGAATGGTGATTACGTTCAAACACAGAGGGTTACGTATTTTACATTAAAACGATTTTGAATATGCAAGTCATTTGACATTTACAACACATAAAATCGTTTTGGAACGGCATGTATATGAACCACATTTAATTGTTTGGCGATCGTAAATATAGTGATGTCATTGAAAACTGATAGTTTCGGGGAAGCTATGTAACACCCCTTCAAAACGCAAAATAGTCGTTCACTCGTACCATAAAGCTGAGTTCAATTCTGAAACTTAAACGTTTCAGGATAAGCGTACTTCTTGTACGTAATGTCAATGGAGAATAAAATAATATGGATCAACTCAAAGAGCCAGGTATATTCAAAAAGAAATATTTAAAAAGTCGTGATAAGCAAACTGCGGCGTCTTGTAACAGGTAGAAATCTATAACACACAGGTAAGTGGCATAAACTGTCCAAGTCAGCTAGGTAACAGTTCGTGACTTAACCAAAACGGATGTCCATATGGAAAAGTAACACTACTTACAGGTTCACAGGTTGCTTCTATATCACATCTCTTCAACAGTCATATACTTCAAGTAGCTTGAGCTTGAAACGAGTATCCGTACTAGTTAAGTCGCCCAACACTATACTCAAGTAATTCTGTGCATTCAGTTTCTTCAAACGGAATCTGAGATACCGTCGTTTTTGTTCAGGAGCTTTATTATGGAAAGCGAGGACAAAAAAGTAATGTGCTTTAGACATGACGAACTTACGACTTAATTTGCCGTTTATTTCAAGTTACTCCATACAAATCAAATTTTCAGTACTTGTGAAGGTTTACATTAATATTAGATGAAATTTGAGAAGTTGATGCCATGAAGTTTATGTTTAATACTGTAAACCGAACAATCTGCTAGAATTTCTCATTACAACTTACTGCCATGTCACATCCACTATGTCGTGAGGTTTATCTGCATTAATGTAAAGCAAACAAAATGATGAAATTTCCTTTTAGATCTCACTGTTATGTCACATCCATAACGTCGTGAGGTTTATAAGTGTTATATAGGAGTAATATGTCAGAATTTCTCACTACCACTTACTGTCGTGTCACATCTACAATGCTATGAGGTTTATGTTTGTTGTTGTAAAG
This sequence comes from Carcinoscorpius rotundicauda, assembly GCA_011833715.1. Lineage (NCBI taxonomy): Eukaryota > Metazoa > Arthropoda > Merostomata > Xiphosura > Limulidae > Carcinoscorpius > Carcinoscorpius rotundicauda. The sequence goes on along the minus strand of VWRL01001622.1, from coordinate 5,402 downwards.
TAAACAATCTGTTCATGTTTCTTATTATAACTCATTGTCATGTCATACTCACGGTGAACAAACTTGGTTTCGTTCGACGCCATGAAATTATTTACGTGTGTGTGTGTGTAAATATTGTGTTCCAACAACTATTGCTGTCAAGCCTACAGAAGAGTTCCACAGACAATCAGCGGTTTGGTCATGCTACGTTGTGAATAAAGTACGTTATCAGATGACCTGTAGATGTGTTTTTTTTTTTACGGCTCAGATAAAACAATGTCACTCAAACGCCAAATCCGAGTGCAGGGATATAAAAAAAAGTCCACCTGCTATGGTCTGTAAATAAATCTTTGTTACAGAGTAAATATTCGTAACTCTACATAGTAGCAGCAGTGCAAGTAGCAATATTAAAGTAACTTCGATTTTGATTTTAATATAACTCTCGTATTTAGTTTTAAAGTCAGAGAAAGGTAAAATAAAACAGAACAAGCTCGCTCAAACTTAAATATTCCGTGATGTATTACCGGGTCATCAAAGTCAATATTTCCCTTGATTTTTAACAAGCTCATCATATAAGACCAACATTTAAAAGGCCCGGCATGGCCAAGCGTGTTAAGCCGTGCAACTTATAATCTGAGGGTCGTGGGTTCGCATCATCGTCGCACCAAACATGCTCGCCCTTTTAGCCGTGGGGGTGTTATGTGACGGTCAATCCCACTATTCGTTGCTAAAAGAGTAGCCCAAGAGTTTGCGGTGGATGGTGAGGACTAGCTGTCTTCCCTCTAGTCTTACACTGCAAAATTTGGGACGGCTAGCAGAGATAGCCCTTGAGTAGCTTTGTGCGAAAACAAACAAACTTTCTGAAGGCCTCAGACAGCTCTTTTGCTTTCACCATGGTGCTCACTCTCATTTCAACAGTCAGGAGCACACGAAACTAAATGTCTGAGGTTTAAATAGGGCAAACCTCATTCAAAATGCTGAATAACAATATTTTAATCATGTGCATCAGGTGTGATACACCTGTTGTGCGAGTTGAGCCATTTTAAGTGGGAATAAATGTGGGGGTGTCCTAATTTTTTCCTCAGTTAGAATATGCATTTTTGTTGGATTACATTCACAGAATATCTTGAAAAGTCTTTTCTTCAGTTTTAATTGTTTAGTTATATTCCTATAATCTATCAGTATTGTTAAAATTGAGATAAATATCAATGTCTCCAAAAATTTTACAAAAATATACAGGCTTTCATAGGGTGTTCTAACTTTTTTACATGACTCTATATGCTGACGAAATTATTTTTACAGTTGAATCTTTCCAACTGTTTTAATTTATCCAGTAATGAGTTGTTTTCTATCGCTACTTAGTTTTCAATAGTTTGCTCGACCCAATACGTGAATATATCTAAGGACTTGTAAATGATGATTTGAGTCCAGTATTTATTCGGTTAAAATCCTAGGAGTTATCATTCTGAATTAGCTCAGATGGGAGGAATAAACTAAAATGATTTTTAAAAAGCTAGCCAAAGTAGTCTATTTTATGAAATCGCACAAACTGGATTTTCGCTTCAAATCCTCTGTCAAATTTATTATACCATCTTCTGTAGTCAATAAAAGTACTCATTATTTAAGTATCTGGGCTCACGGCTTTACAGTGTTAAGATATCTGGATGCTACAAAAAGCCTGTTGAAGCTTATGATAGGCCTTTTTTTTTTTATAAAACACCTGTTCACAATAGATTTATGGAATACGGATTATTTATGAGGCCTGAATGTTGTTTCGTTTGTGTTGATAAGGGCATGTTTAGTGCTGATATTACTTTATATCTTTTACCTTCTAGAAAACTTTATGTTGCTTTCGTCGTAGAAATATCTATTATTACCCAAAAAATCATTCGGTTTTGAATTCTAACTATTTTATTATTTGGCCCAGCTTGTTTTAAAATCGACTGAAATGTGATGATTGGTTAACCTCCAATATTAAGCCATTTAAGATTTAAAAAATGTGAAATATATATTCAACAATTCACCAGTTTATGATTTTAAAAAATTATGTTTACTTATATTTCATGACAGTAACTCTAGCAATCGATAAATAAATAAAACATCGTTCAAAGTTAGTCGATGGCTATCTGCGCCTGCCGTCCCTAATTTAGCAGAAAGAGCTGTTCAGCACCACCCACTGCCAACTCTTAGGTTAATTACTCTTTTACCAACAAACAGTAAAATTAACGGTCACAGTATAATATCCTCAAAACTGAAGGGACGAGCATTTTCGGTGACAGCGATTCGAAAGTGCGACTCTCAAATTCCAAATCGATCGCATTCAACAACAAGCGATGCCAAACTACTAAATTTAGATACAAGAAACTACTCTTTTTAATTCGAATTTAAACTAAAGATGTCTTGCTTGATGAAACTTTATATCTGACTCACGCTTGGAAATTCAATGGAACAAAGGCAGGGTGCAATACTTACCACTTAGGCTTAATATTGAAAATCTTTCTGCTTCTAACACAGTCAAACCTCAACAGCTTATTTAACATAAACAGTTCAACCAATCAAACTTAACCTTAACTCAACAACTTATGGTAAAAGAAGCAGTTCCACCAGTCAAACTTTATTTTACTTCAAAACTTGATGTTAACACAAGCAATACCACCAATAAAACTACGTCTTGCTTCAGTAATTTATGTAAACAAAATCAGTCACACCAGTCAAACCATAGCTAAATTCAACAATTAATTTTAAGACAGGCAGTTTTAGCAATTAAATCACATCTTACACATATAATTTATGCTAACCTAAGCATTTTCACCAATTAGACTGTATCTGACTTCAATGATTTATGTTAATAACACAAACATTTCAAGTTAAGTCTTACTTTACTCAAATTCTACATGTTAACGCAACCAGTACTATAAATTAAACCTTATCTTACCTTTTATTGCTAACAGAAACACTACACATGTCAAACATCAACAATTTCTGCTATTGATCTTCTCGTATTCCGTCTTACCCCAACATTTTTGTTATTAACAAAAGCTTCACTACCGCTCCAATTTTGTTACTGCAGAACTATCAAACCAATTCCAGTTTATCTTAACTATCACAGATGGTATTACCATTAGTGATAGTTCATCTTATCTTCCCAAACGTTTCTCTTACCTTGTATTATTCGTACGAACACAAATAATACCACTGTTCAAATTTTATCTTAACGTGCATTTTTCTTGTATTAATGATTTTATAGCGTTTGAACAATATTTACTTACAGGTTACTTATCAGTATGACAAATATGAGTTTGTGTTAAATTGACCAGCTACATGATTGAAAATTTCGTGTTTTTATAAGCTGGAAAAATGAGAAGCTAATTTTATGCAACTTTTTTTCCTGGTCTGAAATAACATGAGAATCGAGAGCTCCTTAGTTGTACTATAAGTTGTAGGCATAAACTTATGGGCACTCACTGTACCTACAACCAACTGCTTAAGAACAAGTTTGTACACATGTAATCGAATCATCTTTTCATATTTGGTGTAGAATCAACCTTCTTTTCTCTCCATAAGAAATATTTCTCATAAATCTCATCTTTTAATTAACACATATAAAACATTAACTTACTGAAAAACGTTTGATGACCTGGACAAAGGCGCCGCCGACGACTAACGTTGGTGTAACATCCCCGAGTCATGCCATGCATTCGAAGTTCTTCAATGGTACACGACTCATTAAGATAAACGAGACCACACTGTACCCTGATAAAATGAAGTATGTGTAGGTGGTTTTACTGAGATAATAATTCTCGATAGATTTTATCTCACTACACAGTAAAAGGACTTGACTTTTCCATTCACAAGATATACTTATCGAGCTGGAATCATATCACTGTCTCACCCGCTTTCAGACCTGGCGAATAGAAACTTTCCTGCCCTCTAGTGGGTATTTTTCTCAAACACATAGTTTGATAGTAAAATATAGATCTACTATCATAACTCTAAGATTTCGAAAGAGCTTTCACCTTCTTTCTCCCAAAGTTAATAAATATGTTTTTTTTCCTTACAATTTATATATTGGTGTTAGAAATGTGAGCTGTAAGTTCATCTCTGTTTTAATTATTAATACAGCTTTAAAGTTAATTTTTACACACATAAAAGTGAAAGCGGAAATTGACCAAAAATCAAACTTATACTAACGTTGAAACATTCTAGTTGTGATTGAATGTCGATGAAAAACATAAACTTAGGTTAACAGGTTATAAAAATTCTAACAAATTGTTAACTGCAGCAGGGAGAAATATAAGTAAATATCCAGTGACTTTAGACAAACAAAAAACAGATTTTTGCTTTCACTCCACTGTCTTTGTCTCTCTCTGTTACACACACACACATATATACTGCTGACAAAATCTTAAGACCAATGGAGATAAGGAAAAAATATGCATTTTGCGTTGTTAACCTCAACCACTTATTTCAGTAGGTCTTCGAAAGATAAAGATAAGAAAAGGGAAAATAAAAATAAAAAACTCTTTTAGCATTTAATAGTGAAAATGTGAACACTATAAAATTAGCCTAAATATTAGTTGGTCAAAAGTTTAAGACCAAACCAAAAAGAAGTCCTAAACCGGGTAGGAAATGCCCAACAAGAGGTCTCAATAGTGAGTTGCACGACCGTCATTGCGAATAACTGCAAACATTCGCACTGGCATGATCGATATAAGCGTTTGAAGAAGGCTGGCTGGAAAGTTTCCAAGTGAAGATGGCTTCACGAAGATCATGCACTGTTTGGAATTGACGTCAATTTCTATAGACTTCCTTTGCCATGCATCCCTAAACATTTTCAATGGGGTTCAATCCGGGCGAACACGCTGGATGGTCTAAAATAATCACGTTATCCGCCATGATAAAGTCTTTTGTCTTGCGGGTGTTGTGTATTGCAGCGTTGTTCTGCTGAAAGATCCAGTCATTTTCACACAAGCGAGGGCCTTCAGTCAATAAGTATGCTCTCTCCAACATGCCAATGTAGCCAGCTGCTCTGCTGTTTGACGCCCCTGTATAACCTTAAGCTCCATTGTTCCATGGAAGGAGAAAGCACCCGAGATCATGATGAAACCTCCTCCACTGTGTCGTGTAGAAAATGTCTCCAGTAAGATATCCTTATCGTGCCAGTAACGTTGGAAGCCATCTGGACCATCCAGGTTAAATTTTTCTCATTATAGAACAAAACCTTCGTCCACTTTTCTACGTCCCATGTTTGGTGCTTCTCAGCAAAGTTTAACGAAGCTATTTCGTAATGTGGAAGGTGACGTGACCTTTGAAGACGTTTACGATTTTTAAAGCCTTTCTCTGTTTCGTAAATGCCGTCTTATTGTTTTTGACCTGAATTCTGCGTCAATAAGAGCCTTAATCTGGTTCGATGATTGGCTGGT
>VWRL01001621.1:0-25003 GCA_011833715.1 Carcinoscorpius rotundicauda | reverse complement strand
GGCTAAAAAAGACATTTTTCAAGTTGTTATCTAAGGGGTGTTCTCCATAGTTCTGTTTTATTCCGAATGTTTGTTTACGAACATAACAAATCCTAAAGATCTCAAAGGATGAGGTTTTTCCACCAATGTAATAATGATTTATCATGAAACTCTGCTTTTGTTATCAGAAAGGCAGTGATCCTACTTTTCTTACTTTTTTAGATTTCTTTTTTTTTTCTTTGTTTTCAAATTCGCGCTAAGCTGCTCGAGAGATATCTGAGCTGGTCGTTCCTTGTTTTAAGTTTCCCAGAGATAAAGTTATAACGCTAGAAACTGAGTTTCGATACTCGTGGTCGGTAGAGCACAGATAGTTCATTGTGTATCTTTACAATTAACAACAAAGAAATAAGTTCTAATTTTGAAGCTATAAACAGCAGGAAAGACATCTGGTCAACACAATCTGCAGCACCCACTGTCAACACTTGGGTAACTTTTTACCAACATATAATGTGATTAACCGTCTCATATAATTCTCCCACGCCTGAAAGGTTACGCATGTTCGGGGCTGGAATTAGAATCCATGATTGAGAGATGAGTCCTCAAATTCTAGGCCACGTCTTATCTTATATCTCTTTGACAGCTCACTAAGCCTCGTTCAGAATACACTCGTAACTTATAGTAAGCCTCTTACTGGTAAGCAAAACGTAAAGATAGACTTCTATGTCGTGCCTTCTAGATGTGTTTAATATTTTTAGAATAGGCCTAAATAAAAGGTAGTTAATATTTTAAACATGAAAGTTGTCTTTTCTAAAGAACTATAAGGTTGCTGAGCGCATAATTTACGTTTACGTAACCTGTATAAGAGCTTTTGTTCTGAAAAGGTGAAAATTACATGATTCAAGTATAGGGCTAACAAACTTAAGGTTGAAGGTAATGTTCAGTTGAAAATTGTAACCATCAACTATATTATATGTAGTTTTTTATTGCAAATAGTCCATGTAATTTATATCCACCACAGTGAAGCAAACCGGAATTTTATCACTTTTAAATTCATAAACATGCTGAGATCAATCTTATCCTCAAATAAATAGTTCCAACAGTCATGAATGTAAACTTACAGCAGTAATCAATGTAAGCTTAAAACAGTCATCATTGTAAGCTTACAACAGTCATCGGTGTAAGCTTATAACATTCCTCAACATAAACTTACTACAGTCATGAATGTAAACTTACAGTAGTCGTCAATGTAAGCTTACAACAGTTAGCAATGTGAGCTTACAACAAGTGGTTACAGATGAATTATAAATTATTCTTAGTATGGAGATGTGTAAGTTTGAACTGTTCACCGTGTATATGGAGGTGTGTAATATGTAAGTTTGAACTGTTCACCGTGTATATGGAGGCGTGTAATATGTAAGTTTGAACTGTTCGCCGTGTATATGGAGGTGTGTAATATGTAAGTTTGAACTGTTCACCGTGTATATGAAGGCGTGTAATATGTAAGTTTGAACTGTTCACCGTGTATATGGAGGTGTGTAATATGTAAGTTTGAACTGTTCACCGTGTATATGGAGGTGTGTAATATGTAAGTTTGAACTATTCACCGTGTATATGGAGGCGTGTAATATGTAAGTTTGAACTGTTCACCGTGTATATGAAGGCGTGTAATATGTAAGTTTGAACTGTTCACCGTGTATATGGAGGCGTGTAATATGTAAGTTTGAACTGTTCACCGTGTATATGGAGGTGTGTAATATGTAAGTTTGAACTGTTCACCGTGTATATGGAGGTGTGTAATATGTAAGTTTGAACTGTTCACCGTGTATATGGAGGTGTGTAATATGTAAGGGTGAACTGTTCGCCGTGTATATGGAGGTGTGTAATATGTAAGTTTGAACTGTTCACCGTGTATATGGAGGTGTGTAATATGTAAGTTTGAACTGTTCACCGTGTATATGGAGGCGTGTAATATGTAAGTTTGAACTGTTCACCGTGTATATGGAGGTGTGTAATATGTAAGTTTGAACTGTTCACCGTGTATATGGAGGTGTGTAATATGTAAGTTTGAACTGTTCACCGTGTACATGGAGGTGTGTAATATGTAAGTTTGAACTGTTCACCGGGTATATGGAGGTGTGTAATGTGTAAGTTTGAACTATTCACCGTGTATATGGAGGCGTGTAATATGTAAGTTTGAACTGTTCACCGTGTATATGGAGGCGTGTAATATGTAAGTTTGAACTGTTCACCGTGTATATGGAGGCGTGTAATATGTAAGGGTGAACTGTTCACCGTGTATATGGAGGCGTGTAATATGTAAGTTTGAACTGTTCACCGTGTATATGGAGGTGTATAATATGTAAGTTTGAACTGTTCACCGTGTATATGGAGGCGTGTAATATGTAAGTTTGAACTGTTCACCGTGTATATGGAGGCGTGTAATATGTAAGTTTGAACTGTTCACCGTGTATATGGAGGTGTGTAATATGTAAGTTTGAACTGTTCACCGTGTATATGGAGGTGTGTAATATGTAAGGGTGAACTGTTCGCCGTGTATATGGAGGTGTGTAATATGTAAGTTTGAACTGTTCACCGTGTATATGGAGGTGTGTAATATGTAAGTTTGAACTGTTCACCGTGTATATGGAGGTGTGTAATATGTAAGTTTGAACTGTTCACCGTGTATATGGAGGTGTGTAATATGTAAGGGTGAACTGTTCACCGTGTATATGGAGGTGTGTAATATGTAAGTTTGAACTGTTCACCGTGTACATGGAGGTGTGTAATATGTAAGTTTGAACTGTTCACCGGGTATATGGAGGTGTGTAATGTGTAAGTTTGAACTATTCACCGTGTATATGGAGGCGTGTAATATGTAAGTTTGAACTGTTCACCGTGTATATGGAGGCGTGTAATATGTAAGGGTGAACTGTTCACCGTGTATATGGAGGCGTGTAATATGTAAGTTTGAACTGTTCACCGTGTATATGGAGGCGTGTAATATGTAAGTTTGAACTGTTCACCGTGTATATGGAGGCGTGTAATATGTAAGTTTGAACTGTTCACCGTGTATATGGAGGCGTGTAATATGTAAGTTTGAACTGTTCACCGTGTATATGGAGGTGTGTAATATGTAAGTTTGAACTGTTCACCGTGTATATGGAGGTGTGTAATATGTAAGGTTGAACTGTTCACCGTGTATATGGAGGTGTGTAATATGTAAGTTTGAACTGTTCACCGTGTATATGGAGGTGTGTAATATGTAAGTTTGAACTGTTCACCGTGTATATGGAGGTGTGTAATATGTAAGTTTGAACTGTTCACCGTGTATATGGAGGTGTGTAATATGTAAGGGTGAACTGTTCACCGTGTATATGGAGGTGTGTAATATGTAAGGGTGAACTGTTCACCGTGTATATGGAGGTGTGTAATATGTAAGTTTGAACTGTTCACCGTGTACATGGAGGTGTGTAATATGTAAGTTTGAACTGTTCACCGGGTATATGGAGGTGTGTAATGTGTAAGTTTGAACTGTTCACCGTGTATATGGAGGTGTGTAATATGTAAGGGTGAACTGTTCACCGTGTATATGGAGGTGTGTAATATGTAAGGGTGAACTGTTCGCCGTGTATATGGAGGTGTGTAATATGTAAGTTTGAACTGTTCACCGTGTATATGGAGGCGTGTAATATGTAAGTTTGAACTGTTCACCGTGTATATGGAGGTGTGTAATATGTAAGTTTGAACTGTTCACCGGGTATATGGAGGTGTGTAATGTGTAAGTTTGAACTGTTCACCGTGTATATGGAGGCGTGTAATATGTAAGTTTGAACTGTTCACCGTGTATATGGAGGTGTGTAATATGTAAGGGTTGAACTGTTCACCGTGTATATGGAGGTGTGTAATATGTAAGTTTGAACTGTTCACCGGGTATATGGAGGTGTGTAATATGTAAGTTTGAACTGTTCACCGGGTATATGGAGGTGTGTAATGTGTAAGTTTGAACTGTTCACCGTGTATATGGAGGTGTGTAATATGTAAGTTTGAACTGTTCACCGTGTATATGGAGGCGTGTAATATGTAAGTTTGAACTGTTCACCGTGTATATGGAGGTGTGTAATATGTAAGGGTGAACTGTTCACCGTGTATATGGAGGTGTGTAATATGTAAGTTTGAACTGTTCACCGTGTATATGGAGGCGTGTAATATGTAAGTTTGAACTGTTCACCGGGTATATGGAGGTGTGTAATGTGTAAGTTTGAACTGTTCACCGTGTATATGGAGGTGTGTAATATGTAAGTTTGAACTGTTCACCGGGTATATGGAGGTGTGTAATGTGTAAGTTTGAACTGTTCACCGTGTAATTAGGTTTGTGTTCTGGTTGTCAAATTAGGTTTGTGTTCTGGTTGTCAAATTAGGTTTGTATTCTGGTTGTCAAATTAGGTTTGTATTCTGGTTATGAAATTAGAACATTATGAATTAAGAAATGAAACTGGAAAACAAACAACTAGAAACCAAAAATATAATTTTTTTATATTTAATGTTTTCATAAGATAAAGTTCCTACTGCAAAAAAATAAGAGTTTACAGGGACCATTTCTTATAACTTATTAAATAGTCTTATATACGATAGAAACTCAGGTGTTTAGGGACTATTCTTTAAAACATAGTTCACTAAAGGTGAGTTAAACTGTACGTCGGTCCAGTTTTTATTCAGAAGTCCTGCTTACAAGAAACAAAACAACAAATCGATGTATGGTCGAGAAACCGCTGGTCTAGAAAGGGCCGTAATCTAGAATTACGTTAATGTGTAATTTACTGTTTGTTTATAATTCTCGTGAAATGTTTTACAACAGTTCATTACACACGTGGGTCAGCGTAGATCAGTTACCTTTTACCTTGGATTCAAAATTCAGTGTTCGAGGTCATCTCGCTGTTTTGTTCTTGGGTAAAACATTCACCTGCATTGTTTCATGTTACCTACAGGACATAGATTAACCTGCAATGAATAGCCAACCTGTATAACAGGGAGAAGTGGTGGTAAGGTTAGATTAGGTTAGGTTGGGTTAGGTAAGGTTAGGTTAGGTTAGGTTAGGTTAGGTTAGGTTAGGTTAGGTTAGGTTAGGTTAGGTTAGGTTAGGTTAGGTTAGGTTAGGTTAGGTTAGGTTAGGTTAGGTTAGGTTAGGTTAGGTTAGGTTAGGTTAGGTTAGGTTAGGTTAGGTTAGGTTAGGTTAGGTTAGGTTAGGTTAGGTTAGGTTAGGTGAGGTAAGATTAGGTTAGGTTAGGTAAGGCTAGGTTAGGTGAGGTTAGGTTAGGTTAGGGTAGGTTAGGTTAGGTTAGGTTAGGTTAGGTTAGGTTAGATTAGGTTAGGTTTGGTTAGGTTAGGTTAGGTTAGGTTAGGTTAGGTTAGGTTAAGTTAGGTTAGGTTAGGTTAGGTTAGGTTAGATTAGATTAGGTTAGGTTAGGTTAGGTTAGGTTAGGTTAGGTAAGGTTAGGTTAGGTTAGATTAGGTTAGGTTGGGTTAGGTAAGGTTAGGTGAGGTTAGATTAGGTTAGGTTAGGTTAGGTTAGGTTAGGTTAGGTAAGGTTAGGTTAGGTTAGGTTAGGTTAGGTGAGGTAAGATTAGGTTAGGTGAGGTAAGATTAGGTTAGGTTAGGTAAGGCTAGGTTAGGTGAGGTTAGGTTAGATTAGAGTAGGTTAGGTTAGATTAGATTAGGTTAGGTTATGTTAGATTAGGTTAGGTTTGGTTAGATTAGGTTAGGTTAGGTAAGGTTAGGTGAGGTTAAGTTATGTAAGGCTAGGTTAGGTTAGGTTAGATTAGATTAGGTTAGGTAAGGCTAGGTTAGGTTAGGTTAGGTAAGGCTAGGTTAGGTTAGATTAGGTTAGGTTGGGTTAGGTAAGGTTAGGTGAGGTTAGATTAGGTTAGGTGAGGTAAGGTTAGGTTAGGTTAGGTAAGGCTAGGTTAGGTTAGATTAGGTTAGGTGAGGTAAGATTAGGTTAGGTGAGGTAAGATTAGGTTAGGTTAGGTAAGGCTAGGTTAGGTGAGGTTAGGTTAGATTAGAGTAGGTTAGGTTAGATTAGATTAGGTTAGGTTATGTTAGATTAGGTTAGGTTTGGTTAGATTAGGTTAGGTTAGGTAAGGTTAGGTGAGGTTAAGTTATGTAAGGCTAGGTTAGGTTAGGTTAGATTAGATTAGGTTAGGTAAGGCTAGGTTAGGTTAGGTTAGGTAAGGCTAGGTTAGGTTAGATTAGGTAAGGCTAGGTGAGGTGAGGTTAAGTTAAATTAAGTAAGGTTAGATGAGGTTAGGTTAGGTTAGGTAAGGCTAGGTTAGGTTAGGTTAAATTAAGTAAGGTTAGATGAGGTTAGGTTAGGTTAGGTAAGGCTAGGTTAGGTTAGATTAGGTGAGGTTAGGTTAAGTTAGATTAGGCAAGGTTAGGTTAGCTAACAGTATGTCATGTGTACCAGTTATAATAATGTAACAGTGAGTCATGTATACCAGTTATAATATAAAATTATGTCATTTTTTACCACTCTTAATCATGTAACAGTGTATCCCGTATAACAACCTTAATAGGCTTTATAATAACTGTTATAAATTAATTCCATTTTATATACCAGCCCTAACAATCTATTTATATTTCTTGTAAATGAGTATTGATTTGCTGATAATGTACTGTGTATTTGTATGAAACTTAATCTAGTCGAGGCTTCATGTAACTTGTTTTTATTATTGTACTTATTTTTTTCGTATGTTCATTGTCATATTTACAATAAACTCTTTGGATATCCTGAAAAATACAAATAGTTATTGTTCAAATCAGGTATTATTTCGTACTGTATGATAAACGAGTGACTAAAATGTATCAAAAAAAGAGCTTAATATCTCTTCCAGACAATAGATGGCGGTATAATTTGACAGTCAGTCTCACTATTCGTTGGTGAAAAGAGTAGCCCAAGAGTTGATGGTGGGTGATGATGAGTAGCAGCTGCTTTCCCTCTAGTATTACACGAGTAAATTAGGGACGGCTAGCGCAGATAGCCCTCGTGTAGCTTGTTGCGAAATTCCAAAAAACAAATGTATATATATATATATATATATATATGTATATACTCTTAAAAAAAAAGGCAAAATATGAGACATATTGTTAACAAGTTTATTCCGGGTTGTTCTGTATGACAAGTGTGAAACTTTGCACATCCACCATCCAAAGTTTGCAAAGGCGAAGTCCACGCTCAGTAGTTGAAGTTTAACGTCACTCAACGTCAATAACGAGTATGTCCCGGTGAGCATCAATAACTGCTTGGCAACTCCTGCCCATGGAAGCGATGAGATGACGAATCACATCCTGTGGAATGGCTTTCCACTCAGCCTGCATAGCTGCTGCAAGCTGAGGTATAATCTGCGGTTGAGGTTGTCGCCGTCGCAGACGTCGGTCCAATTCGTCCCAACGATGTTAGATTGGGTTTAAATCTGGTGATTTGGAGGGCCAGGAAAGAACGTTGATGTTCACCTCGGCGACGGTAAACACGGGTCCTTCCATCCTGTCTACGAAGCATTAAACGTGATTCAACGCTAAACCAAACATGCCTCCATCGTCGATGAGGCCATATCCGATGTTCCCGAGTCCACTGCAGCCGTGCTTGACAATGTTGCTCGGCGAGGATGACGCCTCTGACTGGACGTCGAGGTCGGATTTCTGCATTTCGTATACTTTTGCGTACTGTCTGATCGGAAATCCGACGCAGCCCTGGTATGGTTGAAGGAGTAGACGTCGCAATGGTGGTCCTATCTCGAAGGTGACGTAATCGGATGTGGCGATTTTGTGCGGGCGTGGTTACACGAGGTCTGCCAGATCGTGGACGGTCACGAGTTGATCCATGCTGTTGGTGACGATTCCATAGCCTTGTGACGGTGCTTGGGTGGACATTCACAGCTCTGGCAAATCTTATTAGATTTGCCTGCTTCCCATTGACCAATGGCGTTGTTGCGTTGTGCTTCAGTCAGTCTTGGCGTAACTGTATTGCGTGTCGGTGGCTTAACACTGAGCTATGGAAACCGAGAACCCGTCACTTTTATAGGAATTTTGCACATATTGCACTTGCAGAACATGCAGATCTCTCAAACATATTTATTGGACACGCATGCGTTTTGGCAAAAAATTCGATGTTTTCATCCGTTTTCAAAGTGCACAACTTTTATTGTCATTTTGGTCTGACAATCAGTGCCTTAACACGTGTAACATCACATACTCTGAGCTTGTAACGTTATTACACATATTTCTCTTTAAAATAACAAAAATATCCCTTTTGCGTTTCTTGTTTGAAGAGAATATACATATAAGCGTAGATAACACAGTATAAAACACAGATAGGTTAAACGTATAATCAAGAAGCACGTACATGTCACGTACATGTTGTTCTCGTGAAATACTAGGATAATCCGTTTCGATGTACATCTTTCTGGAGAATTACAATTAGTTTTTAGAAAATATGTTCATAAAACATTTATTTATATTTAGCTTTCAGAAAATAAATTGATCATAATTTACCATCATGTGACGGATACTCAGCGAACCATGTAATATCTACAGCATTGGTTTTGAGTGTTTATTCGTTTGAAAACATTCAGTTTTGCAGAAGTTCTAATTTTAAATAAAAATAAAAATACAGTTTCTTTTACTTGCTGTTTCTTTAATATAATCGGCCAATAAATGATGTAACATAAGACGTTTTTTTTAGGATTTCTGCACGTGTGAAATAACTGTATATTGTCTCATAGTACAAAATAATAATTGGTTAGGGTTCAGGTATCTGTTTATATTTTGTTTTTAATGTAATAACTCAGTACACATTTCGTTATATTTATATACTACCTGGAGTACCTGTCACGTGGACGGAAGTCACATAAATAATTAATTAATTAAAGGTTATTTTAGAACATGACATGTTGTTCCCCTATATGTAATTAAAAAACAATAAACCTTGGTGACAAATTTGGTGACGATCCGTCTATAGGTGGCGAAGTAGCGGTGAGAAACGCAAAAAACACCCATAAAATCCGCAAATTTGAAAATTGGAGATTTGTATGTACCTCGTGATGAGTATCCGTGAAGGTCCATTCACGCCATACAACGTAGTTAAGGACATAAAAGAGAACATACTTTATGTGTATTAACGAACTTTATTTATATTGAAACTCAAGTTACATCTTGGTGACTTTTAGAAGTAAAAATCACGGCGATAGATGATTCGTTTACCTTTTTTATATATTTGTTAGTTTTTGGAAATTCGCGCAAAGCTACACGAGGGTTAATCTGCGCTATCCGTCCGTAATCTAGCAGTGTAAGACTAGAGGAAAGACAACTAGTTATCACCACCCACCGCCAACTCTTGGGCTACCAATTTACGAATAGTGGAATTGACCGTAACATTATAATGCTCCCACGGCTGAAAGGGCGAGCATGTTTGGTGTGATGGGTATTCGAACCCGCGACCCTCGAGTGCCTTAACAACCTGGCCATGCCTGGCTTTATATAAATGTGTGTGTAATAGAAGATAAGGATTCAAAATAGTGGAAGGAAGAAACATTTTGAAACTTGAATTATGAGAACATTAGATGTACTAGTGCAGGTTCTTGGAAAGTGTTCTGTTTCAAGAATGAGTAACAATGTTATATCGTTATGGCTACAATGTACATAATTCTTCTCGTGGTTCATGGCAAGCGCATGTTGTACTGACAGTAAAAATTACAAACGTTAAGTGTCCCCTGTGTGATGTTATTTTACTGTCTACTGATTGACTGACAGACAACACATTACTGTAAAATGGAGCAAGTGATTAAAACGTGATATCTCCAGGCGGCCTTTGGCCTCCTTTTCGGAAAAAAAAAAGACGTATCCTTGCTTGCAACTCCAAATTTCAACATAAAAAGAAAACACTTAACGTAGATGGCGCTTTTGCTGTTACAGAAAACAGATTTTCAGCGTGAACATATGTAGCAGAATAAACACTGTTGTTTAATTAACGTACCAAGTTAAAGAACAGTTATTAATGGTAATCAAATATATTATTAGTGTATTTAATAACCACTAGGATATTGAAATAATAGCTAAAAAACAACTAAAACAATACATAGAACTTGGAAATCTCAATTTCTATATTAAAAATGTATTTTAAACTAAAACCTCTTCAGAGTACGGCTTTTGATTTACGTCAAGTTCTTTTAGAAAGGTGTACAGTAAAAATACGGATGTTTTAGAGAAACTAATTTACTTCTGAAACAATCATAATGAAGTTGGTTAATAGTTTCGTTTAGAGTTTACTCACTGAGCAGTTATATTTTATTACATTTTATATTTTTCACAGTAATGGAGATTATTGTTAAAAACTTATACCATGTTTAGATCATTATGCAACATATACCATGTTTAGATCATTCTGTAACACATACCGTGTTTAGATCATTCTGTAATACATGTACCATGTTTAGATCATTATGTAACGTATACCATGTTTAGATCATTCTGTAACATATACCATGTTTAGATCATTTGTAACACATACCATGTTTAGATCATTTTGTAATATATGTACCATGTTTAGATCATTATGCAACACATACCATGTTTAGATCATTCTGTAATATATGTACCATGTTTAGATCATTCTGTAACACATACCATGTTTAGATCATTCTGTAATACATGTACCATGTTTAGATCATTCTGTAACATATACCATGTTTAGATCATTCTGTAAGTTGGAATGAAACAAAATAACCCAATTCTTTTCAAATTTTCCTGATGATTGTCAGGTTATCATTTCTGAAATTCCGAGTTTGGAAAACTATAAACCAGTGTTGTAAAACATGATTTAAATAAAGTAAGCAACTTTTGTCAACGTGTAACGATGCTGTTTATGTCCCTGTTGTAGAAATCATAGTTTCTGTGGTCAGTGAACTTTCTGAAAGATTCTTCTGCAGCTGCCTGGTTTTGTTTATTGTTTAAAAAGTTGTCAAAATGCTTGAAAAAAATGAATATCTGAAGGGAAAAGAATTGGGGAATAAGGTGACTAAAGCAGAACTTCCATTCTCAATTTATTCAATATTTGGAGCGTCATCCTTGACAGGTCTCATTATGCCCATTTTGTTGATCTTCAGTCAGCTCATACAGAACCCATTTATCCAAATTTTTGTCTTTCCTATCACATTCAGGTGGTTGGCAATGCTTGATATGCTTGTGCCTAGCTTTTCTGCAAACTCATGTACTGTTATGCGATGCTTCTCTTAATGTGTTTTCATCTAAGGATGGCTTCCTTCCACCACTTTCGTGGTCTTCAAGACTTTTATCTCCATGTGGAAACCTTTGAAACAAACGCTGGATTGTATGTTCAGTAACAGATCCATGGCTGAATGTCTTCTTTGTGTTCCGTGTAGTTTCGGTAGCTTTACGTCGTGGAGAAAAATAAGGCGAAAGACCTTTTTTGTCCATGCTGTCTTGAGGGTTGCAAAACTTACTTTGAGTAGAGTTAAAACAGTAGACAATTTAGATACCTTGTAAACCATGAATGTTGAATCAAAACCAACCAATCAACGATAAGTTACTCAATATTCAGTTTCTAATTGTCCTCATGAGGATTCCAACATTTACTTTTGGACAACCTAACATTATTTAGTTTATTCTGTCTAAAGGTTTCGTTTTGATCCACATAAAGCTGACCTTGTGTGGTCTGAACTGATCCACATAAAGCTGACCTCGTGTCGTCTGAACTAATCCACATAAAGCTGACCTTGTGTGGTCTGAACTGATCCACATAAAGCTGACCTCGTGTCGTCTGAACTGATCCACATAATGCTGACCTGGTGTCGTCTGAACTGATCCACATAAAACTGACCTCGTGTCGTCTGAACTGATCCACATAAAGCTGATCTCGTATCGTCTGAACTGATTCACATAAAACTGACCTCGTGTGGTCTGAACTGATCCACATAAAGCTGACCTCGTGTCGTCTGAACTGATCCACATAATGCTGACCTTGTGTGGTCTGAACTGATCCACATAAAGCTGACCTTGTGTGGTCTGAACTGATCCACATAAAGCTGACCTCGTGTCGTCTGAACTGATCCACATAATGCTGACCTGGTGTCGTCTGAACTGATCCACATAAAACTGACCTCGTGTCGTCTGAACTGATCCACATAAAGCTGATCTCGTATCGTCTGAACTGATTCACATAAAACTGACCTCGTGTGGTCTGAACTGATCCACATAAAGCTGACCTCGTGTCGTCTGAACTGATCCACATAATGCTGACCTCGTGTCGTCTGAACTGATCCACATAAAGCTGACCTCGTATCGTCTGAACTGATCCACATAAAGCTGACCTGGTGTGGTCTGAACTGATCCACATAAAACTGACCTTGTATCGTCTGAACTGATCCACATAAAGCTGACCTGGTGTGGTCTGAACTGATCCACATAAAGCTGACCTCGTGTGGTCTGAACTGATCCACATAAAGCTGACCTGGTGTGGTCTGAACTGATCCACATAAAGCTGACCTGGTGTGGTCTGAACTGATCCACATAAAGCTGACCTCGTGTGGTCTGAACTGATCCACATAAAGCTGACCTCGTGTGGTCTGAACTGATCCACATAAAGCTGACCTCGTGTGGTCTGAACTGATCCACATAAAGCTGACCTCGTGTGGTCTGAACTGATCAACATAATGCTGACCTTGTGTGGTCTGAACTGATCCACATAAAGCTGACCTGGTGTGGTCTGAACTGATCCACATAAAGCTGACCTCGTGTGGTCTGAACTGATCCACATAAAGCTGACCTCGTGTGGTCTGAACTGATCCACATAAAACTGACCTCGTGTCGTCTGAACTGATCCACATAAAGCTGACCTTGTGTGGTCTGAACTGATCCACATAAAACTGACCTCGTGTGGTCTGAACTGATCCACATAAAGCTGACCTGGTGTTGTCTGAACCGATCCACATAAAGCTGACCTCGTATCGTCTGAACTGATCCACATAAAGCTGACCTTGTGTGGTCTGAACTGATCCACATAAAGCTGATCTCGTATCGTCTGAACTGATTCACATAAAACTGACCTCGTGTGGTCTGAACTGATCCACATAAAGCTGACCTCGTGTCGTCTGAACCGATCCACATAATGCTGACCTGGTGTCGTCTGAACTGATCCACATAATGCTGACCTGGTGTTGTCTGAACCGATGCACATAAAGCTGACCTCGTGTCGTCTGAACTGATCCACATAAATCAGTGATGTCGAGAAACCCACTTGTTGAGAATATTATATGCAAAAACGGCTCTTTGTGAACCTGACGATGACCGAAGAAGGTCGAAACGTTGTTCGCTCTTCTATTTAAAATATTTTCTGAACCCAAAAGAGCCGTTTTTGCATATAAAATTGATCCACATAAAGCTGACCTCGTGTGGTCTGAACTGATCCACATAAAGCTGACCTCGTGTCGTCTGAACTGATCCACATAAAGCTGACCTCGTGTGGTCTGAACTGATCCACATAAAGCTGACCTCGTGTGGTCTGAACTGATCCACATAAAACTGACCTCGTGTCGTCTGAACTGATCCACATAATGCTGACCTGGTGTTGTCTGAACCGATCCACATAAAGCTGACCTCGTGTCGTCTGAGCTGAGACATAAAATAAGAATTAACTGACTGATTCGTTACATTTTGTAAGATGTTTATAGTTCTTCATATAACTCAGTAAACACGGTTGTTTAATTGTGTCTCACAGTGAGATAAAGGTAAGTTTAGGGATTTACAACACTAAAATTTGGGATGCGATTCTCTGCGTTGGATACAAGAGATAGCGGAATGTGGCTATGTTATATTCTATTTTATTTTCTATGTTTCATGACATGTTTTACTGACGTAACGAAAATACAAATTGAAACGCTAAGGATCTTATATATGAAATAATTTTAGTGTTTACTGACTGACCAACAGACACCTTACAGTTTTGTGATCTGAGCGATTAAAACTGGAGATTTAATCCAGAAGACGAAACTTCTGAAGGTATTTATCTTATATAAAAAAGGATTATAACAATAACATGATATCCGTTTTAAATTTCTTGTTAACGTTTTTAATATCTCTGTTGGTCCAGTGGCAGGATTACGGACTTACAACGCTAAAATAGTGGGTTCAATTCCCGCGGTGGACGTTACGCAAATAACTCAAGCAGAAGGTTGTTTGAAAGATTGTATTACTTTGAAATCAGTGAACATGCAATGGTTTATCCCCTATATAATTTTCACCATACTTTTGATAACATTGGTACTGTCTTCTATTGTTTCGCTGTAAGTTGCGATAGTGACTGCGGCTTCTGATTATATGGTACACAGTTTTAGCGTAAAGTACAAACACTTATTTCTAATGCCCTTTAGATAAGTTCTGTTGAAATAAAATTATTTAATTATTGAATTATAAATCCGTGTTTGCACTCATTACTCTGGAGTAATACTTTTAACATGCCCGACATGGCCAAGCGTATTTAGGTGTTCGACTCCTAATCCGAGGGTCGCGCGTTTGAATCCAGCTCGCACCAAACACGCTCGCCATTTCAGCTGTGGGGGAATTATAATGTGACGATCAAAACCACTATTCGTTCGTAAAAGAGTAGCCCAACAGTTGACGGTGAGTGATGATGAAGAGCTGCCTTCCCTCTAGTCTTACACTGCTAAATTAGGGACGGCTAGCGCAGATAGCCCTCGAGTAGCTTTGCGCGAAACTCAAAACAAACAATTCTTTTGACGGAAGTGACAAGTATGTTTGTTTTAGTAAGGGCAGGATGTACATTACAGAACTTGGAACCAGAGAAGTTTATGTTAAAACAAACATAAGCTATAATAATCAAGATGTTGGAAGAAGAAATCTAACATCAGTTGTGGTCATATTTCATCATATAATAATATATAATATATATATCTGTTATTAAGGACATTTAAAAAAAGATGTGAAAGCATTGAACACAGACTTTTGTATCTTTAGTTTTCTCTGATATATGTAGCTACACACTGATATATGTAGCTACACACAGATATATGCAGCTACACACTGATATATGTAGCTACACACAGATATATGTAGCTACACACAGATATTTGTAGCTACACTACAATAATAAAGCTAATAGAAAAGCATGGGTAACTAGGCAATTTTTTATGGAGTTGGTCCATGAAGTGTTTGCCCCAAGCGTAAAAATATTACCTCACGGGAAAACAGTTGCCAGTCACGGCCCTTCTTGTGATGGACAATGCACCTGGTCACCCACCAGTTTTATTACGGTGAAACTGTTGACCCCTAACACGACTCCTCTCATTCAGTCCATGGACCAAAAGGTCATATCGGACTCCTCTCATTTAGTCCATGGACCAGCAGGTCATATCGAACTTAAAGAAACTCTACACCAAAACACTGTTTCAAAGGTGCTTCGAAATGACCTCTGACACAGAGTTCACCCTCAGAAAGTTCTGGAAAAAAACATTTTAATGTCCTCCATTGCTTGAGGATCATATACAAAGCCTGGAGGGAAGTGTCTTTGAGGACCATGAACTCAGCCTGGAAAAAAATTGTGGCCAGACTCAGCAGTAGATAGAGACTTTGAAAGCTTTGAGGCTAAGCCTGTTGTCGAGGATATGGTCTCACTGGACAAGTGTGTGGGCTTGAATGTGAGTGGTGATGATGTGGAGGGGTTGGTGGAAGACCACAACACTGAGCTCACCACGGAAGAACTCCAAGTTCTTCAGAAGCAGCAACAGAAGGCAGGAAGGAGGGAAGGGAGGATGTTCCTAGTTCACTAATCAAGGAAATGTGTGGAAAATGGGGAGAGTTACAAAGTTTTGTGGACAAATTTCACCCTGACAACGCTGTAGCAAACCGCAGCATAACCTTTTCAATGACAGTGTCATGTCTTACATCAGAAACATTTTAAAATACAGGCAGAAACCTCATTAGACAAGTTTTCAGTGAGAAATAGGTCCAGTGAATCTCAATCAGGTTGTAGCGGTGCAAAGAGACAGAAAAGATAAAAATCCCCAGAAGGAGAGTAACCTGACGTTTTTATGTCTTTATATAATAATAAAAAAATGTTAATAAAACTTTAGCTACATATATCTTTATATAATAATAAAATATTAATAATAAAAACTATAGCTACATGTGTCTTTATATAATAATAAAATATTAATAATAAAAACTATAGCTACATATATCTTTTGATAATAATAAAAATTAATAATAAAAACTTTAGCTACATATATCTTTTCATAATAATAAAATATTAATAATAAAAACTTAAGCTACATATGTCTTTTCATAATAATAAAATATTAATAATAAAAACTTAGGCTACATATGTCTTTTCATAATAATAAAATATTAATAATAAAAACTTAAACTACATATATCTTTATACAATAATAAAAATTAATAATAAAAACTTTAGTTACATATGTCTTAATATAATAATAAAATATTAATAATAAAACTATAGCTACATATGTCTTTTCATAATAATAAAAACTTAAGCTACATATATCTTTTTATAATAATAAAATATTAATAATAAAACTTTAGTTACATATGTCTTAATATAATAATAAAATATTAATAATAAAAACTATAGCTACATATGTCTTTTCATAATTATAAAATATTAATAATAAAAACTTTAGTTACTTATGTCTTTATATAATAATAAAATATTAATAATAAAAACTTTAGTTACATATATCTTTATATAATGATAAAATATTAATAATAAAAACTTTAGTTACATATAACTATATAATAATAAAAATTTTAGTTACATTGCTTTATATTTTTAACTTTCGGTTTTACGTCTCCTTTTAGGATTATATTCGAGTAACCGGTCATTGGAAGCGCTTCCACTACTCTGAATCATAATCCGTATGACTGTTTTCCTTGAAATTACAACAGGTGAAAGATAACTGAGAAAGGTGTATTACAAACAACAACTTTGCTAAGAAGACTTTCACGGGTACTGACTAAACTTTGACACGTGACTGGACACTTCAAGTTTTGAATTATGTTTACTTCTCGACCCTAAAGATAAACCAGGAATTTAGTTTTCTTTGAATTCAGGTCTGAAATATATATCAGTTTGGTCTGTGTGTAGTCACAACTGGTTACAGTAAGTCACATCAGTTTGGTCTGTGTGTAGTCACAACTGGTTACAGTAAGTCACATCAGTTTGGTCTGTGTGTAGGCACAACTGGTTACAGTATGTCACATCAGTTTGGTCTGTGTGTAGTCACAACTGGTTACAGTAAGTCACATCAGTTTGGTTTGTGTGTAGGCACAACTGGTTACAGTAAGTCACATCAGTTTGGTCTGTGTGTAGTCACAACTGGTTACAGTAAGTCACATCAGTTTGGTTTGTGTGTAGGCACAACTGGTTACAGTAAGTCACATCAGTTTGGTCTGTGTGTAGTCACAACTGGTTACAGTAAGTCACATCAGTTTGGTCTGTGTGTAGTCACAACTGGTTACAGTAAGTCCACTGAATGGACCAAGTCCTCAGTCTTCCTTGTGAACCATCTCGGGGAGGCGGTGATTTCTTGTAATAAAATTACCAGTTGATTCGAAACCCGGTTGTTTATTCTCAGTAACCCAAGACGTAAAGAAACCGACTCGGTTTGCCAGTGTTGTTTGTTTGAATTATCTGCTGTACATTCAACGTGAAACCTTTATCGAGTAATCTTGTGTTACCAGTATTTCAGTGGTATTGTGTGAGAGTTTATAACGTGTATCGACACTTCTATGAGAACAGTTTCCCTCACGACAAACAAACCTCTGTGTCCATGCGCGATGTTTTGTGGAATATTTTGTACTGTAGGAAAGCTGTATCTTATGAGTTTCAATTACCTTTTGATCTTCTAATGAGCCTGATAAATTCTGACAGAGTTCTATACAAAAATGGTCACGTGACTAAACACGATCTCGATTTATTTAAATACTTCTAGAACGCTGGCGACGAGAGTTTCGGCACAGCTTGTGTTCTGTCTTTTTCTCCTCATTGAAAGCGATTATATTTTTGCCGTAACGTTGATAAATGTGGGCAAAATACAGAGAGCTGTATTTAAGTTTTTTTTAAAAGTATTTATATATATGTACGCTCCCTAAGTGGTTTAGCATAAATCGGAAAACATAACGCTAAAAATTTGGGTTCCAATCCCGTGATGGTCATAACGCAGATAGCCTACTGTGTATCTTTGCGCTTAACAATAAACATATATTTGTATAAGGCGTAGCTTTACTGCAACACACTCTCTTTTTCAAATCAGTACTTTCTCCGTGTAAGTAGTACTTGTATATTTAGTGCGACTGCTAAAAGTGTTTAATAAATTGTTTCAGTTAAGTACTTTTCTCGATTCAATAGTTCAGTATAACGGCAACTTAACAAAGGATTCTGTACCACGCCAGGCCTAGAGCAGTGGTTGACTCATAGAGTCAATAATCTCTCCAGGCAAAATCCGACACTTTATTAACCTTATAAATAGTTTCTTTACACGACATGCAGTCGTGAAAAATAATTTTTACTGTTTATTTCTACTTTTGCGGTGGCTCTAATTGTGATTCGTTAAGGAAAATATAACGCCGTGTCCCGTGCATGTTAAAGTCTTTTGATTCTGTTGCTAGCTTACACGTGGCCATATTGGAACTGTAGGCACGTTTAAGTGCGTATTTTCACGCAGTAGCTTTGAAAGTAAAGGCGTGCTTCAGTTGTGCCCTCCTTTAACAAATAGGACCAGTAAATTGAGTTTTGTGTTCCTTGAGAGTTTCAGCCGCCTTGTGTCAACAAAGAGATTTTCATGACTGTGTTTGGTGTACAGAGTCGTCGCGAAAGATCTACACTGACCATCTGGCTGTTCCGCTCCGTGCATATCTGGCTGTTCCGCTCTGAGCGATGGTGTTTACCTTAATGCAGTTTTTAAGTCGAATACGGGGTCATGTTGTCGGGAACTTAGAGAAAATATTATTTTAACTAACGATTCTAATAAAGACGTTGAAATCTTACATCTACAAATAATCGTGAAATTATCGGATTTTAGATGTTATGATAGCGTGGACAGTGTTGGCTTTTGATAAAATATAGGATATGAAGCTAACTCACACTGCGATAATGTATATTTAGAAGTACAATACCATAGAAGATGTTTTCGCAAACTTACTTGTTTGTAGGAATGACGTATTTTTTCGATAAGTCGCTGCTTAAAAACACCTTTGAAAATAGCACGTGTAGCAGATACGACCTGCACGAGAGTAGCCTCGTACTGAGACTAAGCTAGATTATGAAACCGAGGGTTCATAGTTTGTGGCGTGTTATCCCAAAATCATACTCTGCTCTTTGAGGCATCTTGTGCGTTATAACACTGACAGTCATGTCACTGTTCGATTGGAGTTGACGGTAGATATCATTAGCTTTTCTCCAGTCTGTACACGCATGGCCTAGTGGTTAAGACGTTTGATTTGCAATCTACTGCTTAAGGAATCGAAACATGTCACCTAACACGCTCGTACTTTCTTTCGTAAGGGGACGTCACTGTTTGTGAGGAGTAGCCCAATATGATGTTGAGAAGTTGTCTTCTTTTACTTCAACCAATCACTCCAACATCAGTGACGACTACAGGGAATTCAAAAGACAAAGAAATAAACCACTAATTATGGAGGGATTAAACATAGGTAACTTTTGTGACGGTTTGATCGAATATCCGATGTTAACGAACGATTTACTCTGAACCCCAACTACTAACTAAAGCAGATCTAATGATAATGTGGAGAGAGCAGTTTCAGTCTTGACTTATCAGTATTTATATTCTATCACTGTTGTTAGTAGTCGTTATTATTATGTTTACTACTTATGGTTTATAGATTTATTCAAATATGTGTTTTTTTCAAATGTCATCATACACATGATGTTGAGGTTGATAAAAGTTGACATAATGTGTTTTATTTAATAATGATAATATTCTACCGTTCTTAACACAAAGTGTGTTTCTGTGTAGTTTCTTTGTTTTATTTAATAATTATATTCTACCGTTCTTAACACAAAGTGTGTTCTATGTAGTTTCTGTGTTTTATTTAATAATGATAATATTCTACCGTGCTTAACACAAAGTGTGTTTCTGTGTAGTTTCTGTGTTTTATTTAATAATGATAATATTCTACCGTTCTTAACACAAAGTGTGTTATATGTAGTTTCTGTTTTATTTAATAATGATAATATTCTACCGTTCTTAACACAAAGTGTGTTTCTGTGTAGTTTCTGTGTTTTATTTAATAATGATAATATTCTACCGTTCTTAACACAAAGTGTGTTATATGTAGTTTCTGTGTTTTATTTAATAATGATAATAATCTACCGTTCTTAACACAAAGTGTGTTCTATGTAGTTTCTGTGTTTTATTTAATAATGATAATATTCTACCGTTCTTAACACAAAGTGTGTTTCCATGTAGTTTCTGTGTTTTGTTTAGTAATGATAATATTCTACCGATCTTAACACAAAGTGTGTTTCTATGTAGTTTGTTTTATTTAATAATGATAATATTCTACCATTCTTAACACAAAGTGTGATTGTTACACACTCTTTCTGTATGGGAGTAGAAACCAGTTTGTAGAGTATCTGTAGAAACCAGTATGTAGAGTGTAAGTAGAAACCAGTTTGTAGAGTATCTGTAGAAACCAGTATGTAGAGTGTAAGTAGAAACCA
Source organism: Carcinoscorpius rotundicauda (assembly GCA_011833715.1). Lineage (NCBI taxonomy): Eukaryota > Metazoa > Arthropoda > Merostomata > Xiphosura > Limulidae > Carcinoscorpius > Carcinoscorpius rotundicauda. The sequence continues at coordinate 4,236 of VWRL01001621.1, read as the reverse complement.
GTTTGTAGAGTATCTGTAGAAACCAGTATGTAGAGTGTAAGTAGAAACCAGTTTGTAAAGTATCTGTAGAAACCAGTATGTAGAGTGTAAGTAGAAACCAGTTTGTAAAGTATCTGTAGAAACCAGTATGTAGAGTGTAAGTAGAAACCAGTTTGTATAGTATCTGTAGAAACCAGTATGTAGCATCTCAGTAGAAATCAGTATTTAGAATGAAAGATATAAAATGAATATAGAATGAAATATATAAATAAATCATTTTAGTTGAAGAAAATTAAAACTATCTCACAGAAGAGTTAAACTACCATCTTGGAACTCACAGAAGAGTTAAACTACCATCTTGGAACTCACAGAAGAGTTAAACTACCATCTTGGTACTCACAAAAGAGTTAAACTACCATCTTGGTACTCACAAAAGAGTTAAACTACCATCTTGGTACTCACAGAAGAGTTAAAATACCATCTTGATACTCACAGAAGAGTTAAACTACCATCTTGATACTCACAAAAGAGTTTAACTATCATCTTGGTACTCACAAAAGAACAGGTTACGTAAACTTCACAAGATTTGGCAAGTAGTGAAAACCCGTCAAAGTAAACAAAACAAAATCATTTATGAATAGTATAAGTAATTACTGGATCGGGGATAATTTTGTATGGGTGAGTTTCAATGCACTGGTATCACCAACTTGTCTTAACCTACTTTAAGCCTAATTTACGTTTGTTTGTTTTCAGAACAAAATCACATGAGCCATCTGCTGTGTTTACCGCGTGGAATTGAACCTCTAATTTTGGCGTCCGTAAACTTTCAGTTATCCCATCAGGAAATTTTGCGTGTGGTACTTTCAAAATTTATCTAAATAAAAAAATGTATTGAAAATATCAATCAATTTGTAAAGATTATTGAACTTCTAAACATATGTAAAAGTGAAATAGTCTTGTATTTAGTGTGTAAGGTGTTCAGGACTAACAAACGGTTGTAATTTTACTGTGTGACAAACAGCTCTTTACACCAAATAACTGTTGATTTCTATAAAATAAAACATTGTTGACCCTCGTGCTCACCTTCTAAGTAAAACAACAAGCAGTTAGTTTGGATACAAAATTATTTACTCAGTTTTTGTTAAATTCTGGTTAGCAGCGTCCTTAGTGTAAAGATGGGAAGGAGAAAACGCCTTAAAACCCTCTAGTGACACAGCAGTATATCTGTGGACTTAAAACGTTAGGATCAGAGTTTCGATACCCGCTAAAACCCTCTAGTGACACAGCAGTATATCTGTAGACTAAAAACGTTAGGATCAGAGTTTCGATACCCGCGGTGGGCAGAACCCACTGTGTTCCTTCAAACAAACACGCCCACAGAAATATTTGGTTGCTTCTAGCTTGTTTGTTTTTCTTTCACTTTTGAGTACAGGAGGTTTGTAAACTGTGAACCGTGCAGTATCTCACATAGAACAATCTAGTTTCAGTTCTCTAACCTTTAACCGCAATGTTTAGCTTCATTGTTTCTATTTTTTATTTATTGCACACCTCTCCTACGGTCCTATAAATTATTTCATTAACCAATGGATACCTAAAAACCAACTGTCATTTTATTTATGGCAGCATGGAACACCTTGTTTAAATCAGGTAACATTAAACCTTACGTCATTCGTATCACAAGTCATTCTAACGTATCGTGTGGCACTAAATTACACGAACATAGCGAATTCGTGTCTTAATCTCGACGTATTAAATACATGATTTACACACGTGTATTTAGATAAATTTCGTTGCATTTATAATTCATTAAGCCTAATTATAGAACGTAACACAAAAACAAAAACCAGGCTGGAAAATAACGAGTTATTTCACTGTTGAATAGTACATGAAACTGGACATACTGTCAGGGCTAGAACAGACATCTTTATAAAATCCAAATCAGATGAAGCGCTGAGTTAAGAAATCAGTATGCTGTTTAAATAAACTACTTAACTCAGGTTTCGAATATGAGCTTGTCAAGAACGGTTTCGCGAATAATTTATTACGTCATAAAAATCCTAGTATATTGTGTTATTGAAAATGTCTAATCTTTGTTTTAACACATCTCGGAAGTGTTATGGTGTGGTATTGTAAAGCGAAAGTAAGTAAATTATTCGTGATTTTTGTTAGATTTAATGGATTTAACTAAGGAACAGAAACGAAAAACAATGAAACAGATTGACATGACAAAACTTTGAGAAACGTCGTTAAGAGAAACACGAGGTTTACGTTACTGATGATCTACATATATGTGTGTTATTGCTTGGTATGTTGCAAACAGAAAGCTTTGATGTCGAAAATTATTATGTTGTTATGATAATTCTGAGACCAGTCCTTTCACGGCGTTTCGATTGCTTCTCAACTTTTAAGATATTTCAATCGTTCTGCTTATCGTCCAAAATTCTTGTTTCTCGAGAAGTGGAACAGATTAAGAAATCGTTGTAGAAAATAGGGTGGGCTTCTTTGTGCATCATGGCATTGAAAAATAATGACGTAAACAAGAGCTGAAGGTAAGTGTTATCTAGAAAGTTCTGTCTCGTGCATATCAGAAAATGTGAAATGAAAAAGATTAGGGTTGTTGGTGGTAAACTAGATGACGTAGTAGATTGTTGTTTGTTGTTTTGAATTAAGCACAAAGCTACACAATGGGCTATCTGTGCTCCGCCCACCACGGGTATCGAAACCCGGATTTTAGCGTGTAAGTCCGCAGACGTACCGCTGAGCCACTGCGGGGCTGACGTAGTAGATATTGAGGAGTTTGGTTGGCTGGAGATAAAAAGATCCAAATGTGAATTTTTTACGTGTAGAGACGTAGAGAGTTAGAGCAAAAGATATAACTAAAAACATCTAGAATATTAGACAGCAAATGAATATTGTAAAATAATGATATAAATAAGTAGAAACCTGATAAGAATAAAATATTTATAGAGATAATAATACTGTATGTTGTGTGTTCATGTAACCACTTCGCAAAATTGACATGTAGGTTCATTACGTCCACTCGGGGGTACTTACAAAGTTTCAGTTTTGCATTTTGCGGTTTATATGGACGTTTCAGTGTTGTTTTTTTATCACTACTTCGCCCCCTGTTGATGATTCCTAGCATTAAGGTTTGTTGGGTGCGGTTTACATTTTGTGTTATGCAGTTTTATGGCGTGTTTTCCATTTTTACAATTACATATAAGAGAAACAACTTTACGTGTTCAAAAATAATTTTTCATTAATTACGAATTTACATAATTTCTGGTAGGGGACCGGTACTCCAGCTAGTGTAGAATAAGTAAAATAAACACGATGATAAATACACAGGAGCACGTGTTTAAATAAGTTCGTTCAAATATATTCCTGTAGGTGGTAAAGGGTGTAAACTATGGTTACTAAGTGTTATGATGTAAACTATGGTTACTGAGTGTTATGATGTAAACTATGGTTACTGAGTGTTATGATGTAAACTATGGTTACTAAGTGTTATGCAATTCAGTTGTGAAAACACGTCGTTTCAAGAATTTTTTTTTCTGTTTTCCCAAGGAACAACCAACCATTAAGTTGTATTAAAGCGTCAAACATTACAGAATTGCAGGTTTTGCGAGCTTCGAACTTTAACAGTTTGGTGGGGAGTAATGCTGAGATAGTAATAATTTGGAGATATCTCCAATTAAAACACAATTGTAACTCCATTCTTGATCTTTATAAGTTAAGAATAAGTTTTATATTTTCACTTCTTACAGGTCTAGTTGGTTTCCTTCAACTTGTCTTATAGGTGGTTATATTATTTTTTGCCGCCAGAAGGCAGTCTTTTATCATATCAGGATGACCTGATCTGATCGTTGACTGAACGAACAGATCAGTATTTCAACTGAAATGGAAAACAACAAAAAAGCTGAATATGGGGGATATAATATTTACTATTATACATTTCTAATTATTGAAAATTCTTAAGAAAGTGGATAAAGAATCTAGTGTTACAAAATAATATAAACCAGATAAGTATTTTGAACAATTTACTCACTTACACAGCTGTAAGAAACACTTTTAGGTTTAGGACTGAGATGTGGTGGAATCAAACATTTCAGCTTCTTCTGAGAGATTCGTGGTCTGCTTGTGAGTCTGAAGGATAAGGATATCAAACAATGAGAGCCATGCCAGACCTATGTGTGGTTGTACATGTTGTCCCCCCAAACCGAGGAATACCAGTATCGATATGACGTTGTTCGTTAT
>MU034025.1:6144-24986 GCA_011833715.1 Carcinoscorpius rotundicauda | reverse complement strand
AGTAAGCAGACAAATAACCAACATTTGGCAAAGACTCGAAACAAAATATGACATTCCAGTTAATACCAAATATATTTAAAAACCAGGCACAAAACTGAGGCCTATACGATGTAAACTACACTGACAAACACCACACCAACATTATTTATAAAATACAATGTGATAACTGACACGACTTCTATAATAGAGAAACAAGTAGTAAAATAGAAACAAGATTCAAAGGTCACAAAGAATCACCTTCACACTTTTACGAACACTGCAAATCAAATTAACACAACGTAACCACAGAAAACACTCAAATACTAAATAATGAAAGAAACAAACGCGAAATTAAAGCCTTACTTATACAACAACTAAAGCCCAAAATAAACCAAAACTAAAAAACATCTTTATTCCAATATTAATAAAAAAATCAAACATCAAACAAGCCCTCTACATTCTTACCCTCAGTAACACAACCCCCTTCAAACATGTGGTCAGTTATCAGTCAGTTTCCTCTTTCTTTCTTTGCGAATGTGACGATGACCAAAGAAGGTCGAAAAGTTGTTCCCTCCAAAACATAAAAATTTTCTCGATTTTGGTTTGGTTTCCATTTTGCTGAATAGTAAAAAAATACATATACAATAATGTTAGGGGCAGATAACTATCACAGAGAATCAGCCAATAAAATACATTGTTTGTATAACGTTATTGTTACTGAGTTATCACACAAATCACAGGCTGTTGAGAACGGCGATTGGTTTAGTAATTAATTTTATGTTACTGCAGGATATTTCACCTTGTATCATCTTTATGGGAACAGATACCCTGTTACCTTAAAGTTGAAAACACGACAAAATAAACGTGCAGTGGAATTAAAATATTTATAAAAAATAATGTTTTACATAGAAATTTTAATAGCTTATACATTTTGTTTTACAAATGGTATACATGTGTAGTAGTTTTGTAAAATGTTAACTTTTGTAAAACTAAAATAGTTTTTAGAACTAATACAAATATATAATAAACACAAACACTTTTTCGCATGCTGTTTGACAACCTTTATCTCTAGACATCAATGTTTATATAGTAGTAAACACAGTAACAATAAAACAAAATTTTAGATAAAAAATAAAACTAGCAAGTAAAACTAATGAATTTTAAGTTCTAGAAAACTTATTTCAGTTCAACAAAACTGGTAAATTAGTTCATATAATTTCTTGTATCCTGAGATTGGTTATTTCCATCAGTATATTAACATTTAGATATTTTTAATGTTACGGTAATTATAATAACGCATAATTAAAAGCAAAGGAGAATATGTTACATGTTAGTCACATTACATATGTCATCTCAGGTGTTTAAGAGGCCTCTCGTCAAACACTAGCAATACAGTTAATACGTCAAAAGGTTTCTGATCTATTAACCAGCCAGTGAGACCCCAGCAGTACAGCGATATGTCTACGGACTCACACAACTTAATGCAAACTATAACATCATATTTTGGACGAAACTTTGTATAAATCCAACCAAATATAAAAGAAACAAAAGTGGAAGAGATAAATGAAACCAAATCACAAACTACACACGATATCCTGAAGTATTCCGATGTTTGTTTCATCGAGTTCTCTACATGTATTAACAACTCCCACTGTTAAGGAATAAACAATTACACTGTTTAGATATATTTCACTGTATTTGTACAGAGGTATTAGAAATATTTAAGTGTTTCGATAATGGAATAACCCTTTATGTGTATATTTTTTATATATGATGAACAGTCAGAACGAAGAAAACTATACCTCAGATTCATCAATGAGTTCATACGTATTTGAAGAGTCATATGTCAAGAACTTGCGTGTGGTTGGGGATGGAAACAAGACATGACAAGTTTGATTGTGATGGATGATGGATGCCTTATTTTCGGGTTTAGATAGGTTCATGGTCACACAGGCCGATATCGACCTTCGGGGTGACTTCAATTGTCTTTTAGGATCCTCACCTCGAAAAGATTGGGGGTGATCCTAGTCCTGGTGATCGGAGTACGTGGTCCCTGTCCGCAGTGCTATCGGATTTTGCTTTTTGTGACGTTTGGTGTGCACTGCATGGGTCTGCTTTTGTGGGTACCTCGTCCGGTCGTGGCATTTCTTCTTCACTTTACCACGTCTATGTGACACCTGGCCTGCAGTAGAGCCTCAGAGGGGCTGCTGTTCATCGGGTTTGGGATGTCTCGTTTTCAGTGTCCGATTGTTGGGAGTTTCTAGCCACCTTCCGGGATCTTGTTCCCGTTTTTGGGGGCTTCCGGTATGTGGAGGCTCAACGTCTCCATCCTTGCCGAAGATGGTGTGGGAGACACTTTGCTTGTCCTTCTTCAGGGACTCTGTTTTGTCGAGTCTCTCGCTGCGTCATGGTTGGGGGTCTCAAGGAGGCCAGTGCTTGTTTGCCGAGACAAGCAGGCATGCGGATTTCGAGGGCCCTTTGCCAGGATTTTTGGGGCAAGCAGGACATCTTCGTCATTTCGAACATTGAGGCACTACGTAAGGATATCGATTTGGATTATTTCAAGCTATTCCGAGCGGTTAGTGTCTCTAGTTTGACAGAGTCCCTTGTTCCCAGTGCTGCTACCAGGGTTCCACTCTGCAAGGCACAGAAGAAGGCTAAGACCCGCTACATCTCCAGTTTGTTGTTGGAGAACGGGATAACATAATGCAGTTTTTGCCCTTTCTCGATCCTTCTTTTCGGGACAACCTGGTGTTCGACGGCCATTTGGTCCATGCTGCTTGGTAAGTGTCCTGGGCCGGATCGACTGCCGGTGGAATTTTACAGCTAACGTGTGACATGTCGTCGGACCTTCCTTCGTCCGTGTCTTTAAGAACTGTCTAGCTGCAGAGTTTGTCACCGGGAACACTGGATGGGTTAATTACGCTTCTGTAAGGAGTCCATCCAGTCTGAAGATCTTTCCTCGTGGCACCTCATTTATCTTTTGAACATGGATGCTAAGATCATTTCTAAGGTCCTGTGTGCCCGTTTTGGTGCAGTTATGCCTTCCTTGGTCTGCTGCACTCAGACTTGTAGCGTGCAGGGCAGGAGTATCCAACAAAATCTGGTGATTCTCAGGGACCTGTTCCATTACATCTCAGATCGGGATATCCCTGCAATATTTGTGTCCCTCGATTAGAGGGAAGGTTTCGATCGAGTCCACCATGAACTTCTGTGGTTTGATCTGGAGAGGTGTGGCCTCCCTCCAGTTTTTGTCCGCTTCGTGATGGCCTTGTACACCTCAGCTACGAGTAGGCTTTTGGTTAACGGGTACCTCACGTCTTCTTTTCCCATCCTGCAGGGGGTTCGTCAGGGCTTCCCGTTATTCCCAACACTATGTGTTGGTTATCGAGTGCCTGCTCTCTTATCTATTCCACTCGGTCTCGGGTCGTGGTCTTCGGCTGCCGGGGTATTCGTGCGTGATGTATGCCGCATACGCATACGATGCGAGCCTGTTCCTAGATAATTTAATATCCTTAGGTTCGGCACTAGCCATGGTTTAGTTGTTTACCGACCAGCGCAGCCCAGCTAAATGTCCTAATTTCTCGTGTGAGGGTGCTCTGGCAAATGGGTCTCGTTTGCAGACTCCCCGTTTGGTCTGGATGAAATCCCCTCCCCAATCACCTACTTCGGGTTAGTTTTCTCGCGGGCCCTGGGGCTCCTTGAGAGGGGGTGGTTCAGCGTGTTGATTCGGCCTTGCATTATGACCGCTACTGCCCTTCCAACATGTTTGACAAGGCAAAGGTGATGTGGAGGAGGATTCTCCCTTTGGTCTACTACCTGGGAGCCGTCTTTCCTCTGGATGACTGCGCAGCTCGGGCCATCGAGCACGTTGTTTATGCCTTTCTGTGGACTAGCAACCCCGAGACAGTGTCGAAGCACTCCTTGACTCTGCCGCCTCATAGGGGAGGTCTGTGTCTGTAACCAGTGTCTTTCTCTTTTTCTCTCTGTCTCATTCTGTTGTCTGTCCACGGAGTGTCACCCCTGTTGCCACCTAATGCGATTTTGGTTCGCACGGGGCGCAGGCTCTGGTGTTCCTTTAAGCCTGCAGACACCTATGTGATTTACCCCTTCCCCTGGTATATCGACGCTGCTGTCGCGTTACGGCAGTGTCGCGCCGTGTCTGCCGCGGTACCGATGGACTCCCGGTATCTCTACCGACTGCTGGTCCCTACTTGTACCCACAGGATAGAGTGCTACCATCCTGCTCTACCATCGGACGTAGATTTTGTACTATTCTGTTCAATAAAGTTGTTTGAGTAACCTAGGTGATTACGTTATTTTAAAAAAAATTCGTGCCTGTCTATATCAGTCACTAGATGTTTTAAACGTTATCTTTGATATTTATACCAAGGTCCAATTTATTTATAAATTTCAGAACGTCCCACATTATTATACTCGTCCGCCCATACATATTTTTAGACTGATCCCCAACGAAAAACAATTATAAAGAATTACTGACAAGGTACTACCATATGAGGATAAGAAAGTTTAATAAACTTAACTCATGAAGTTGGCATTTCAACCTCCAATATGGTAGTAAGGTAGCCATTAATATTCCCCATACGCAAATTATCCAAGTATAACATAGACCCAGCGACTTGCACGAGCTGCTCAACACCACAATCAATATTGGCAGAGGTTTAGTTTAGAGAAATGTGATGTATTTCTCCCCAACAGGGATTGTAAGGAACCTTGCAGTTTCTCTTAGTCCCCGTTTATGCAAGATTTACTTTTATTGAGAGTTTACCTGGATTTGTATTTGACTTGTTTAAGATGATGAGGTAAAGTGGGGAGGCATGAAACTGACACGTGAGAAAGGGGAGGGAGACAAAGGTGCCATAAGGAAAGTAAGCCAGGTCAGAGGTCTTAGTCCAAGTGGATAGACCAAACATTAACTGAAACAGCACGATTAGGGTCTAAGGAAAGATGTTAACGAGACTGGAATCTCGAGATCCAATGCCAGAGAATTAGTTGTGGCAGGAAACGGGAGTATCCCAATAAAACACAGGGCGACGAATAATCTACCCACATCGTCCTCGGAAGCAGGTGGAAAGAAATTAAAGGTTATTTATGCGTATTGGAATAAAAAACAAAACGAGTGGATGAAGGAACAAATATATAGAAGTAACAGGTTGGCTGGTGACTTGGAAAACTACAAACTGTGGTCTTGTAGAACAGGGAATAACTTCACGTTGAAGTTGTGTACAAACCTGATGCGAAGAAGTGTAGAAAAACGAGAGTGGTGGTGAGTTGACTGGCTGTTCTTTCGCGAATTGTTCTTCATCGGTTTGGGATGACTTGTTTACAGAGTGGAAGTGAACTGGTTCTGTTTGAACTGACGCTTAGATATTTATAATGTGAATGGTCCGAGTCTGGTGATGGTTGTGTTCTTTAAACCTAGAATTGAGGTCTGGCAGGAGCTGCCACTTGTCTTCCTTGGATTATGTCTTTAGATGTTGCTCGCAGTGGAATTTGTCGATGTTGAATTGCACGAATTTGCTTTAATGTTTTTTCCTGGCTGGTTCTGGGTTTAACAGTATTTCAGTGGCTGACTGTTGAACGTCATCCATTGATTGTCCATGTTGTCTGGACAATTTATTAGGCCACAAGATTGTGGACCCGAGATGCGGGCTTTCGGCACTGAAGTGAAACAGGTGATAGAAATACCTGTTACGTCAAATAAATTCAGTAGGACAGTTTAAGGTTGTCACTATCTTGATGAAGTACGTCAGCAGGTTGGTATGTCTGGAGAACATTCGTCATATGGTGTGTATTGTGGTCTGGATTTGACATTCGTGGGATTGTAATATGTTCTGGTTGGGTAAACGCCTCTGAGGAACACAGAGAAAAGACTGACATAACCTTTAGTTGGGGGAACAGACTTTATTTCAGTGTTCTATGTTTAACAGTGTAGGAGGCTGGGTAAAGATTCCGCCGAATTTGCTTCTGCGATGAAAGGGGTTACTTACAGCGACGTAAGGTGCGGCGATATACCGTAGATGATTACCGGCGAGATCAGTGGAATAATTAGCGTAGTTAGTCCTTACATTTTGAACGGCATAATTGCAAAGATATTATCATTGTTTAGCGGTTAGCGGGGCTCTCCTTGTATTTCTTGGTAGGTAGAGTCAAATTATTTCGTTCCCCGAAGGAGACAAAAAACATCACCCAGTCAGAAAGTATTGTTTCTCTTCACCCCAAAAGCGCTGGAGATAACTTGGCACACACTTCCGAAACTTTTCAATAGAACTAGGAATGACACCATGTTAACACAATAGAATGGTAGTGGTAAATTACCTCGTGATGGTGATAGGTATTATCGTCTCTTTGAGGAGTGTGAGTCGAAACTGGAAAAAGGGGCGGCGAGTTGGGTTGCGCGTGAAGAGTCGGACGAGAGGTTCAGCTTATACTTTCTCATAGTTAATTTTACGAAGATGTGGTCGAAGCGAAATGAGCAAGTAGATACAAAGCCAACAGGTTGATGCAACAAAAACACATGATGACTGTAATTTACTATAATTTTGATTGGAAAGGCTACAAATACCATACGTCTTCTTACCCGTCGGATGCTCTCTTTCAAAAGCCTTCTTCGACGACAGCGATTTGCCTTGTTGAGACGTTGACCACTCTCAAACGTAAGTAAACAGGAATGGTATCATTGCAATAACAAGACGTGCTGCTAACTCTTCAAACCTTCCTCCCTTCCAACAAGCCTTTATAAGGGATAAGATATTCATCTACATAAAGTAGTACGAAGTTATTAAATCACCTTAATATCAACTCTAAATAATTACCAGAAAGTTTTATGTAAAATGTTATTACTTTTTACTTTTTATTTATTTAATACATTATTCTATTTACCACAGAATGTTATAATAATTGGAAATTCGCAGTCATATCTTTGTGCCACTAGGAGGCAAGAAAACTTTCTAGAGATATATTAATTTTTGTTAAGTTTAAATAGAAAATCAAAACCTCTCACCAGAAACACATAACTGTATGTTGTAAAAAGTTCTCTCCAGGTGTTACTGCTGGAAATGATATTTGAGGTTTTTATCTCTTCGGCTTAACGTTGAGCCACTGAAGGGGAAGGCGCGCTTTATGCAGTATCAATTTGATCAGTTTATCCATTTAATTTCGATTCAGTTTATCATTCCTGGTTTCTTTAGCTCAGTGGTTTATGACATGCATGTGTAACATTAGAAATTAAGAAGTAGTATATAAAAGTTTCGTAGTAATAGTGTGTTTTCTAATAATAAAGCCACATTGGGGTATGTGCTGTGTTCACCAAAAAGTTTGTTTTTAGAAATTCGCGCAAAGATACACCAGGGCTTTTTGCGCTAGCCGTCCCTAATTCAGCAGTGTAAGACGAAAGAGAAGGTAGCGAGTTATCACCACCAACCGCCAACTCTTGGGCTGCTCTTTTATCAACGAATAATGGAATTTACCGAATAACGCTCCCACGGCTGATAGTGCGAACATGCTTGGTGCGACGTGGATTCGAAACTGCTACACTCCCATTACGAGTAAGATGCCTTAACCCACCCGGTTATGGTTGGCCACACTGACAGCAATAATATCCATGATTCTAGCATTTTAATTTCGAAGACGTTTACTGCTGTTGCACTGAAGGACGCTTTACTACTAATTCAAATTTTTAAGACACGACTCGCACCTATGATTTTTTATTTTCAAGCGTATGTTTTTCTGCTGATCTGAGAGATGATGTTAAAATTTATTTTTTAATTCATTATGTGATCATTCAATCTGTATTATGGTTCACGTAACGAAAGTTAACGGAGCAAAAATTATTAGGTGTAAAATTAGAGATAATCATTATAAACGTAAAATCTAAAAGGAATATGAAGTAAAATCTCTTATTTAAACCTTAACATTTTTGTTTTCCATTATGGTGATATTTTAAACCGGGAAACACACATGTTGACCTTGTCATTATTGTTGAAAGTTTAGAGAAAAGACCTTTGCACTCAAGATAAATTTAGAATATTTTTATTTCAACAAACGTTTCTCCTTTATGGCTTCATCAGAGTTAATATATACAATTGTTCTATAACTTAGAGAATATTCTAATATTAAACATACAGCTGCAAAGGCAAGACGTTTGTTAAAATTCTAAAAAGAAATAATTCTTTTGTACTTATTTTGTGAACAAAATACGTTTTTGTCAACTTTTATTAAAATGTGTTAATTCTTCCAATATGTACTTCAAATTATCAAAGAGCACAAACAATATCATTATTGTTACAAGATAGAAATAAACGCTTTCCGAACAGGTAAAACTACGAGTTGCTGTAGAGAGCTATTAGGCCTGCGGCCTTTTTTTGTAATTGTCTGACAGTTCTATAACAATTTACTCATACCTAAAATTTACAATGGTCGACACTTTCGATAGAAATTTCGAGGGCTATCTACGCTAGCTGTCCCTAATTTAGCAGTATGAGACTAGAAGGAAGGCAGCTGGTCATCACCACCCACCGACAACTCTGTTGAGCTTCTCTTTTACCAAAAAATAGTGGGATTGACCGTAACATTATAACGCTCCATGGCTGAAAGGGCGAGCATGTTTGGCGCGATCGGGATTCAAACCCGCGACCTTCCATTTACGCCTTCACCCACCTGGCCATGCCGAGTCCTTGCTGGAGTGATCTTTTCATAGTTGAGGCTTCCCGTCTTCTTACTACATTTTCAAATTCTGATTTATAGTGTCTCTTCATGTTTTACGTTAGATTAATAAGACAAGGATTTTTTAAAACCACAGTGAAACCAGTTACACTGCAAGTTGCTTTTTCGCGTTTTCGAGATCCAGCGATTATGAAACGTGAATACACTTCAAGAGTTTCGTAAAACCCCATATTTAAAAAGGGTAGAAAAGCGTAAAAATAGTGACCAGACAAACTATGCAGAGGAAAGGTCTTCATGAATACTATTTCTCTCTAACTTTATCTTCAAAAGTTGATAGCTAAATAACTAAACTTTAAAATTTGATTGCTAAATAACTAAACTTTAAAAGTTGATAGCTAAATAACTAAACTTTAAAATTTGATTGCTAAATAGTGATCTTTAAATGTTTACAGCAGATATTTCGGTTTGAGATCTCCTAGCCGAGGTTATGAGTCAGAATCAACTCAGAAATTTATTTTTTCTCCACCCTACTCGTGACTGGATACCACGTTGAGCAACATGAGAAAAATACAACAAAAAGAACGTGCGTATTTACGTATGTAAATACTCATGCACATTACTGACACGTAAAAACAAACAATCTGTGGTTATGGATAGCAGGCAAGTAAGCAGCGACGGAAAAACCGACGACAGGCACTGACTAGTAAGTATCACAAAGATAAACGACCGGTATGGGACTTAGGGTCCTTCAGAGTGACGAGGGATCTATAGATCCTGTGTCAAGAATCTGGTGCGGGGAAAATTTGTTTGTACTCTATACACTAATAATATATTAAGGAGACTAGTGGGCACGCCACGTGTTGGGTGTTTTAGCTAAGTTTGAGAATTGTTTTTCTTGTTCAGTAAGTGATCTAATTTTAGCTTTGTAAGTAATTGTAGTGGTATTGGCCAAGCGTCCTTTGTGGGTACCTCCAATGCGTCTGAAAAAAGTATTATGTTGATTAACAGATTTGCAAATTTTGCTGAAGTGACTCGTCTATTATACAGACCGATTGAAGGCGAATGCGAGTTATTTATAGATTTAGTTGATTCTATATCGGTGTCTAGTAGGATAAGTTTTGTTTGGGTTAATTTATACTTTTTTTCTTTTTACAACATTTGTGATATATAATTGCCTGTATTTTGTTGTGATTTAAAGCTATACACCAGCAATCACACAATTCGGTTATGTGATTGAGCGACGTTTGAGCTCCACTAGCTTCGAGGAATGAGTCTCTTGATGTGCTTCAAACAGCAGCGTTATTAGCATATTGTGACGTTATAAAAAATGCTTCCAAATTCAAATATTCGACATTTATCGAAAATCAGCGTTTGGCCTGATGATCAATATATTAAACAATGTGTCTATTCAGTTATTGGAGAAGGGATAAAAGACCTCTAGAAGTGACATTAGGCCATTTTCGATTTTTTCTCTTCGAAGAGCCCTGAGAATGCATGCCAAATATAAGTTCCGAGAAATGACACATAGATCCTAGATTTGAACACCAAACATCATGTCACTATTAGAGAGGTACAAGAGGATGAATTAAAGTCTGTTAGAAATAAGGAACTGTTCATATTGGAAGCCTGTTACTACAAAACGTAAGATAAAATAGCTTTATAGGAGTTGATTTACGTGTAAGTAAAAAGAGTACTTCTTGAACATTTTGACATTGTCATTCGTTTCTGCTCATTGATATATTTTTGTGACAAAATGATGTGAAAACATTTTTCTCTTATATCATTATTATTTGAATATCTTCATTTGTCTAGTTCATCAATAATATTTAAATTTACTGTAAATATCTATATGAAACAAAACTCCTACCTGATAGATGTTTTCAAAATTGAACACATTTCTTTATATGCCTTTTGTGGTTTACCTTGTTCAATGTCGGAAAACATAAACTTTTTGGAAAACGTATTCATTTTATCTTATAGCTCCAGTGGGAGGACAGGAAAATTTTACTAGATGCCCTTTTAGACGAAAAATACAGAAAGAAAAGCAAAGTTTCCACCCCAGATTGTCTAATTAACAACAATAAAATGTTTGTTTTGATTTTCGCGCAGAGTAACCCGAGGGTTATCTGTCTTAGCCGTCCGTAATTTAGCAGGGTAAGACTAGATGGAAGGCAGCTAGTCATCATCACCCACCACCAACTGTTGGTCTGCTCTTCTACCAATGAATAGTGTGATTGACCGTAACTTTATAACGCCCCCACAGTTGAAAGGGAGAGCATGTTTGGTTTTACGGGGATTCGAATCCGCGACTCTCAGATTACGAGTTGAGTGCTGGTCAATCCCACTATTCGTTAGTAAAAGAGTAGACCAAGAGTTGGCAGTGCGTGGTGATGACTAGCTGCCTTCCCTCTAATCTTACTCTGCTAAATTAGGGACGGCTAGCGCAGATAGCCTTTGGGTAGCTTTGTGCGAAATTCAAAAAGAAACCCGTAAAAGTTATAAAATAACTCAATATAAATACAATTATAATATAACTGATTGGACAAACTACAAGTAAACCTAGATGAAATGCTATCAGAAAAACCCTGACAGAAATACATGAACAGATGCAAATATACGTCCTCTGCTGGTTCAGCAGTAAGTTTACGGATTTACAACGCTATACATTCATTCTTTTGAGGTCTTTTAAGTTCTTTCATCTTCGAATTATATATGTACATAGTTATCACTTACACAGATGGACTCTTTTATTTTTCTATACATAACAGACATAGAGGCGTAGAATAGTGTTTTGATATATAAAATAATAGAAACATAATTAAGAGTTATACCAATAAAATGGCCTGGTTTAATTATGTGGTCATGTCCTTTGGTTTTATCCGATCAACAATTCTTTTATAGTACAAATGGCAGGAAAGGCAAAAGCAAATGAGTTGAAATTAATATAAATAAATAAACACCATATCGCTGTATCTGTTAACTAATGTGAAACTTTTCCAGTAATCTGTATTGAAAAGCCTCTCCTCAAACATTTAGATTTTTTCCAGTATTCTATATCTTCAGTAAAATACCAATACACTTCATTATATGCCTTCTAACGTGGTCGATTCACCCAACGGCAATAAAAAATCGTATTCACGTATCATTTTTATTGTGTTCAGGTACATAATAGCAAGAAGTGATAAAATGTACATCCATGTCTCTCTATGTCTTTATAAACACAGATAGTTATTTTAAAATGGCGAAATACAAAATACAAGAACAGAAAGATATAAATAATTGACTGTCAAATCCATTACTCTTCGGTTCGACAAGAGTAGTTTCTGTAAATGTTACACTGTATTTTAGAGTCGTGGGTGAATTATAATAATTATAGTCACATCTAACTGATAGATAAAGAGTATGTATCCATGAGGATGGTGTTGACGAATAACTGCCTTTCTTTCAGTTTGTCACTAGAAAGGTAGGAGGAACAGCTGGAGCAAATAGGTCTTGCTTAGATTTGTGCGTTGGCCAAGTGGTTAAGGCACTCAACTTGTAATCTGACGATCGCGGGTTCGAATTCCCGTCACATCAAAGATGCTCGCCCTTTCAGCCGTGGGAGCGTCATAATGTTACGGTCAATCCCACCGTTCGTTGGTAAAAAAAATAGCCCAAGAGTTGGCGGTGAGTGGTGATGACAAGCTGCCTTTCCTCTATTCTTACACTGCAAAATTAAGGACGGCTAGCACAGATAGTCGTCGAGTAGCTTTGCGCGAAATTTAAAACAAACCAAACATTATCGTAGAACATGTAATTATTTGTGGGATAACAAGCGTATACACTCTTTTTAAGTTCCAGTTTAACGAATTTATCTGAATGGTGTTTCAACCATTGGTAGCTGAAGCAGTAATGTGTTCTTGTAGAGAAATGTTGATTGGGATTTCTTCAAATAAAACAATGCCTTTCTTGGAAGAAACAGTTTCTCATAAAGTTCCGTCATTGTTTACTAAATACTTAAAAATATGAGCCAGGGTCGCATGGAGATCAAATAATGTAGTAAGTCTTCTTTCATTAGTTTTTAGGTTTTTAGTAATTATTGAATTATTTTCAGGAATGGTAAAAAAAAACAAAGTTTTCTTTCTTTTACCTTGCCCAGAAGAGTTCTTATTTTGACAAACCTTATACCATGATCACTGAAAAAAATGTTATTATGGTTAAATGTGCCACTGTTATGTAGACACTGAAGAATATGATGGATAATCAACATATCCTTCATCATTCAGGACATTGTGTGTGAGGCTAGCAATGAACGGGAAAAGGAAACATCTGTTATCGTCTCTGGTTGATGTAAATTATTTGATGTAATCGAATTTAAATTGCACTTCCAACTCTGAATTACTGGATTTTGTGCTTCTTTTTAACTTATCGGTCTTCACAACTGCAAAGGATAGTGGTCGATAGTAATAATTTATAGGTGGATGAAGAAACCTCCTTTGGTTATAGTTTAATAAAGCGTACTTTGGCATATCTTCAGTAAACAGTGTACGATAACCTCTTCCAGAGTATACCTTCTAGATAAATTTAATGATAAAACAACATATATTTTTAGTTTTATTACAGTATTGGTTAGCAGAGAACTAATGAGAAACGGAGTAAGATCATAAAAGGAACTGTCCTCCACTTTGTCCTACCCTCTAAGTTCAAAGGCTTTTCATACACTTTAAAGGTACGTGTGTTTTTGTGAGGCCCCCAGTGGCTAGCGACATGTCTGCGGACTTACACGCTAAAATCCGGGTTTCGATACCCGTGGTGGGCAGAGCACAGATAGCCCTTTGTGTAGCTTTGTGCTTCATTCAAAACAAGTTTTTGTGAAATAACGAAGAAAATTTAATTTCAAAACTGAATCGATTCCAATCATTATGACATTTAAAGAATCGCCAACTAAAAACATTTTCTCTCCTTTTGAGTTTTCTTCAACATTTTATAAGACTGGTGTCAGTATAATGTATTATTCATTCCGTTTCCTTGAAGCACCATGACAATGATAAATTCCTCTTGTAGAGACACACCGAAATCAAATATCTGGTATTTACAATTTTAAACTGATTGAATGTGAATAGTTTATGATATCCAGGCTCTCGAGAAATTGGTTTATAGACAGTTAATTTCATCAAAATACAAATTCTAACTTTTTTTGAAGTAAGTTGACATTAACTTTTAGATTAACATGCTCAACATTTATAAATAACTGGCCCAGCATGGCCAGGTCGTTAGGGACTTGTAATTTGAAAGTAGCGGGTTGGAATCCCCGTCACGCAAACATGCTCACCCTTTCAGCCATGGAGGAAGTTATAATTTTACAATCAATCCCACTATTTGTTACTAAAAGAGAAGCCCAAAAGTTGGCGGTGGGTGGTGATGACTAGCTTATTTCCCTCTAATCTTACTCTGCTAAATTAGGGACGGATAGCGCAGATATCTCCTCGTGTAGATTTGCGCGAAATTCAAACCAAACTAATTTAGAACGATTCATAAGATTCCCGCGTCACGATTGGTTTAGGGACATCTATAGTCAGTGGTTGTCAACATTTTAAGGATAATAAAATGTAACCAAATTTCAATCAAAATGATTCAATTATTAAAAAGTACATTTTATAAAATTCTGTACGTGATGAGTTGAAAACAAAATAAAGGATATTTTCGGGTTCGGTGTATAGGAATTACTATAGAACTTGTAGATATTTTAATACAGTAAAACCATTTGAAACGTTTTTTTATCTGTTTCCCCCACTTTATAACGACGAATGTTACTTAATCTAACCTAACTGATCTAAAAAGATACCTGTTTTTACACATTGCATTTCACATGGCAATCAAGGTTGAATTGAAAGCAAAATATGGAATTATATTTACAGGAAGCATTGCAGTACGATAAATCACTTGACAGATGAAAACTATGGCTTTCTTTTGGTTTTTATGTAATACCGTATTGAGTGGCTCAAACACTTATTGGTAATTTTTAATGAAGAGGACGTCACATGTGAGTGTGGCAAGTCGGATTTGATTTCGTGTCTCTGGGACCAAATAATATCAACGATTATGCAAATTATAGTATGCCTAAACGAAATTATTTCATAATTAGTGATTTACGTTAGGCCTGGCATGGCCTAGTGCGTTAAAGCCTAACGTTCTAATTTTTTCGAAGTAAGTTGACAGTAACTTTTAGCTTAACATGCTCAACATTTATAAATAACTGGCCCGGGATGGCCAGGTAGTTAGGGACTTGTAATTTGAAAGTAGCGGGTTGGAATCCTCGTCACGCAAACATGCTCGTCCTCCCAGCCGTGGGGGTGTATAATGTTACGGTCAATCCCACTTTTCGTTGGTAAAAGAGTAGCCCAAGAGTTGGCGGTGGGTGGTGATGACTAGCTGCCTTCCCTCTAGTCTTACACTGCTAAATTAGGGACGGCTAGCACAGATAGCCCTCGAGTAGCTTTGTGCGAAATTCCAAAACAAACGATTTACGTTAAATTTTATTTTTTACTTCTTGAAGGGGTGGTAAATAAATTAAAGAAGGAAAAGCTTGGAGAAAAAATGTTGCAATTCTTACATAAGAAAATTATAGTTTTTCTATTTTAAATATTGCCTTTTGAAAGTAAAATCTTTCAAGTTGTATACTATTAAAATATGGATTATGAGCTATTCAGGGTTTATTTATTAGTATATCATAAAAAGAAAACAGTTTAATCAGTTTTTAATGTAACTCACTAAGACCTTGAGTTACGTGCACAGAAAAAGATGTCTACAGAGAAAGTGTTAATAATGTTATTTTTTCCAAGAGGATGTGTACTTTGAATAAAAAATCAAGATTTCATGTTTTTTACCATGACTACAGGTCCAAAATACCAGTTAAAATGCAGGACTTCTTATAGTTATTTGGTTGATTCCCATTATGTTATTGAGCAAAACATTGTCTAACCAGGTTTCATACTGAGCATATACATATTGATAAAGTAGGTTATTGATCAATATTGTCTGTGTTAAGTAGATTACCTCAAACAGTGCTGGTTAGGAAGATCATGTGGGAGCTTATATACATGTATTAAAATGACATGTAGCTTATTAGAAGAAGTAAGAAGTTATTTAGGTATGTTACTTTCTAATCTAATCTACATTTGTGTGTGAATAAATAATTATTACTGACCTTCGACCTTATCTTGGCCTAGATCTCTACTACTGTTTGTAGCAATAAAACAATGCAGGTATCCTAATGATACTCAGGCCTAAACACAGGTCTTAGCAACACTGAATGAGATGTGCAAATTGGAGATAGTTTTACAATGCTTTAAGTTTAGTGTCATTTCAACAATAAAGTGACAATGTTGGATACTTATAATTTCCCAGGAGAAGATTTCAAAAACCAGAAAATTCATATGAAAATGTTTAAGAGATAATTTAAAAAAGAACATTGGAAAAGAAAATCACTAAAGTCCTTAATTATAGAACATATTCAGTTTTATAGACACAGTATAAAATTAAATCCTATTTGCAAATTAACTTAAACTAAGAACAGACAACACAATTATTAGTAAAATATTCCCTTCAATGTTTCAGTTACTTCTTAACTTGTTATTTAAATTCTGAAATCATAATATCCTTATGTATTTAGAAGTTAATTAAGTTAATGGCCATTTTGGCCAACTGACCACCATTTCTGCATACAATCTGCACATGACTAGATCAACTTTAAAGACATTTTACAACATTCATGTTTCAATATTACCAGGAGATATAAATGAAAGTCTGAAAATGACAAGTTGTCTTAATTATTTTAGTAGTGCAAAAGTAAATAAAAATATTATTTTGTTATAAATAATAAAACTGCAAACAAAGAAAACCTCATGTTATTTATTATGACTTAAAAAACAGAAAAGTGGTAATTACATTCCAGATTTAGTTTCTTACAAATTACTGGGAAATGAGAAGTCTCTAGAATCCTTATTTTATAAAGTTATCCAAAAATAAACATTTTTCTGAAAATGAAAATGGTTTCCAATGACACTTACTATCCATCAACATCTAGAATCTCACATTGATAAAAGTTTAGGGGGCAGTGCACACACAAAGCATTTGTATAGAACAGGAATGTTCCAAAAGAAAAAATGGTATAAGAGTGTGGAAATTACACTCTACCTCCCAAAATATGCTCTTCACTTGGAGCTTAGTTCCTATATCAAAGGCAGAACAAAATATGATTAATCATCAGGTAGGCCATCCCTGACCAGACAGCCAAGATTCTATGACTCAGGTTGGAATTAAGGGGTTGTATTACCTATATCCCATGTTGCTGGCTATGGCTATTAAACCATAATATTATATATATATACGGTAACCACAAAATGTTACATTTGGCACCATCAGAATAATGACAAGAAAGTAAGCAACACTCAAGTGGACAGGTTCTCTTCTCCACCTGAACAAGTCCAAAAGGCAACACCTGAGGCTCGAAATGATTGGATCCCATATGCCATACTCAACAAAGGAACAGAATTCACCTGGTTTGAAATTATGAACATTCATTCTCAGTTCCTAACGAAGTGGGTTAGGTGTATTCTACTTAACCCTGGAATTATGTAGAACCTGCACTCAACCAAGGACTTAGAATGGAACTGCTTTGGTTTCAGAATTAGGATATAGTGAACCAACTTCCATGAATGATAACTGAAACTGGCACTGATCAAAGAGAAGGGTTTTGCACTCCCCAACTAGATAACTGTATGCAAAATATGAACCAAATTTATGAGTAGGTTCCCAGAAAGGCTGGAGCCACTCTTACTGAAATATGAAAAAAACATCCTGGAACCCTAGAAGGAGGACCCCTTTCTATGCCCTCTTCTCCAAGAGGGGTAGAACATACTCAAAAACTTTGGTTGAAAAGCCTCTTGTCTACCAAATATTCTCAAGCTCTACTCATACAGCCTGGGGTGCTAAAATGTCTTGAAAAACAGAGCTCTGGAAACTGTGCAATAGGTGAATCAAGTTCCCTACATTTTATTCAAAGCAAACCAATCACAATTTATTCAACATGAAGAATAGCAAGATTCTCTTTAGCTGTATTCATGAATGTCCATGAGTGCCAATCCATAATATCATCTGGTAGGTGCCTAAATGATCTTACAAGGCACCTCATTTTGACAGTACCTGCTGCATACTGGTGGTAGTAATTATAGTTATAGTAGTTACTGGTATGAAGTTGAAAAAGCTTCTGAATTCGCCCCCCCCAGTGGCTCAGCGGTATGTCGGCGGACTTACACGCTAAAATCCGGGTTTCGATGCCCGTGGTGGGCAGAGCATAGATAGCCCATTGTGTAGCTTTGTGCTTAATTCCAAAACAACCAACCAAGCTTTGAATTGTTGAACCATGTATGCATCATATTCTGTAATTAGCCGTACGTACTCTATTATCGTAAATGTTTGTCTCATCAATGATTCTGCATGATTAGTAAATTTGATTTACAGATGTAAAATACTTTTAGTTTTATTTTCACTTTTATTACGAATACGCTTTTGAACAATAATTTTGTCAGATGTACTAGAGAAAGAGAAGTTGTGTTTTTTTTATAGCAAAACCATATCGGGCTATCTGCTGTGTCGACACAGGAGAATAGAACCCTTTATTTTAGCATTGTAAATATGAAGACTTACAGCTCTTTCACTGAGTGACAATGAAATACGATTTTTTTTTTGCTTATATGGTGTGTGTGTGTGTGTATATATATATATAAAGCATTTTGGTTGTATAATTTTGCTTTTTAATGCACTAAATAGAAAAAATCAAAGGAAGCATATATGATTATATATTTTATTTAACAGATAAGCATTTCTTTCATTTTAGAACAGCGGTAAGTCTACGGATTTACAACGCTAAAATCAGGGGCTCATTCCCCTTGATGAGCTCAGCAGATAGCCCATTCTCGCTTTGCTAAAAGAAAACACACACACACACACACACATTTTTACTTTGGAAAGTTAATAAACCCTGCATGTTTTCTTTCTAACAGAATAAAACAACCACTAAGATTTTTACTGATACCTTCGTATCCACCAGAAGGAAGTTGAGGTCTACCTCTGTACACTCCGTGATATCCTGGGATTTCTAGAGAATCTTAAAACAGCGTGTCATTATTGTACAGGTG